>NIVC01003922.1:0-69628 GCA_002269645.1 Macrostomum lignano | reverse complement strand
CGTAAGTATTAGTATACAATGTACAATATAAAAAATCTATTCTTCAGAATATCAGTTGCATTGCAATAAAAAATGCTATTGCGCAGCAATTGCCTTCTATACTTTCAGCGGTTCTTTTGAAAAAAAACTTTTTTACCAAACCACGACATGCTTCTGAAATGCGTCCGTTGCAGCACTCGTGCAGTCAGTGTTTGATTGGTTCGAACATTCAACATCAGAATCAATGTCTGTTCGTTCATCGGTGTAATCGCTGTGCCCCGGCCCTCGGAGAAGCTACCAAATAACAAAGCATTTGTCTGGGAGCCATCTTTTTTTGAAGAAAATCTTGTAGGTCATCAGCAACTGATATTTCAAGGTCATGTTGCATTAAAATCCAAAAATTAAGAGAGTATAGAGTACAGGTGGTTGCTCCACTCCGATTGGTCAAGAGAGCGTCTAAAAAAGTCGACCCATCTTTAAATGAGTGAACTTCCGTTCCAAGCTAGCTCTCTGTCAATGCTTTATTTTCTAAGCCGTAATGAGCTACAATTAGCCAGCTGTGGCTTTCCCACCCAGCGATGCTCCGACTGGAGCGAGAGA
The DNA here is from genome assembly GCA_002269645.1 of Macrostomum lignano. Taxonomy (NCBI): domain Eukaryota; kingdom Metazoa; phylum Platyhelminthes; family Macrostomidae; genus Macrostomum; species Macrostomum lignano. The sequence goes on along the minus strand of NIVC01003922.1, from coordinate 69,049 downwards.
GCCAAAACTGTGTGGACACGTAAAAGAGACCGAGCCTCAGCAACTGCATCTATTCTCAACGACCAACTAGATGCTGAGCTCTTGCCCACCAACAAGTCCTTCGCGTGCGAGCGGTTGCGGCTTCCCGGCCGCCTAAAAACCGTCGCGGAGCCAGGCCCAGAGCTCATCCTACAGCTCAACTGTACCGGCTTTCGGGCCCGTCGTACTGAGCTGACCAAATGGCTCCATGCCAGTCGCCCGGCTGCCGTGCTGCTACTGTTTCGCGCGCGGTGCGATGGCTGTGACGTTGCTGGTTTAAAGTGGTCCCGCAAAAGGGCCGTTGGACTGCAATTTCACTACAATTTCTCGGTTAAAATTATCCATAGTTTATTCTCACGTTTACTTGTAGTAGCGTGCAACTAATATGTATCAATCGCTAATTCACTGTGTATTTGATAGACCTTGCGTTCGCCTGTAAAATCTAGCACGATCGATAATTTCAAGTTCTTGTTTTTTTCCCCGCCAGCCAATGAAAACTCTCCGCGTGTATTATGCTAACCCTTCTGCGCTCTTTATTAACCCCGCCTGGCGGCGGGCTGGGGGGACTTCACTTTTGCGTTCCTCCTGCTCTCTCCCCTTGTGGCCTCTCCTCTCTCGTGGACTCTCGTTTTCCTTCTCTCTCCTTATCGCTCGCCACGGCCCACCCTGTCTGGGCCCGACTCGCCAGCCAGACCTGTTTACGCCTTTCCATTGCCTGTCTATTCTCCTAGTGCCACCGCACTGTTTGCTCACTGCCATCATTCGCCACTTGGATCACCTTCAACGTGCTCAACCGCCTTCAACTTATCTCAACTTATTGTTGCGCTGCCGCCAGTGCCCAGTACAGTAGTCCACTATATTGAAACTGTTAACCTTGTGTCAATCTGACTACTACTCAAATAAACAAGCCTCCGGCAACTTGTTGCTGCTATATTGCCAGTGCTACCGCTACAAACCGCCGTGTTGTCTCAACTAGTATTTCTTCACCACGACAAAACTCCGTGACAATGGCCTATCAAAAGAGACCGCCAGCACCCGGGCTTGACACCGAGAACGCCGGGGGCTCTGCAATCAATTTGCTGGCCCCGCTGCTGGTCCCGCCGCATGTGGTCCAATTGCGGCCGCAAGATCAAGCATCCCCGCTGTCGCCTTCGCTGGCGGCGGACAAAACCGAAAAATTAGAGTGGTGCCGCGGCTGCCGCTCAGGTAGGACCGCCTGCGCCCGCAGAGACGAGCCGTGGCCGCAGTTAGCGCAGCCGTTGACACAGACCCACCAGATTGGAGCGCGTCACGCATCCCAACGCCAGAGGATAGCCAGCGACACACACCCGCCGGAACAAGTCCTCCCGGAACAGGAACTGAGGCTGACCGCAGACCCGGAATTGCCATTTGACCCGGAACAACCACCAAACGCCAACACCGAAAACCCAAGACCAACAAAAAGCAGCCCACGCCAGAGGAAATGCCTTGACCCTGGTGCGCTCTGACATTGCGTTTGACACGACGTAGCTGGACGACGAACGCCAACTCCTAGACTGCGCCACCGTCACTATCCACCTCAACGGACAGGCACCGGTCACCCTGGTCTCTCACGCACCACCGATTAGCAGCCAACGCGGTGAAATCTGGCAACCCTCGCTCCACTTGGTCCTGAGCGCCGCAGGCCCCATCATCGTCGCTGGCGACTCAACACCCACAGAAGCTGGGACCGGCACCAAGACGAAGAAGAGCGCGGCAGAATGGTGGAGGCATGGGCCGCCACCCGCAACCTGAGACTTGTCAACGGCAACAGCCACACGCGGACGAACCCAGCGACAGGAGGCAAATCAAAACCTGACCAAACCTGGACCAGCAGCAACCTGCTACAAGGCATCGTCGGAGGCTGGACAACCCAGGATGTGCTTCCGGAAAGCCGACTGGGGCGGTTTGAATGAAGAGCCTACCGAGAAAGAGAGCCGCCGAGCTAGCTACCCAACTAACGGAGTCCAGCTCGCCCACCTTCACGACACTATCTGCAGTGGCATTCTGACTGCCGCCAACACAGGATCCCCAGAGCTCAAGTCGAACGAGGAAAACCTGGCAAAGGAGGCAGTCGAGCTCGCTCACCATCAACAACGATCTTTTCCGCACGCTGCGCTAAATGCCCACCAGAGACTGAAGACCGGAACGCAGGACAGTAGCCATCCCAGAGAAGGCTGCAACCTGTTCTGCCAACAGTACGCGCCGTTTTAAGAGTCAAAGGAGGTCCCCAAGACGGCCCTATTAACCGCACTGCTGTCTCTATTTGCTAATTATTTACTTGCTATTAAGTAATATAGTAACAATAATAATACATCTGCCCATAGATCTTATATTCCCTGGATAGGCCACTTTGCATTGCGGCAATAGGGAAGTGCAGTGATCGCTGTTTTGCGAAAAAGCCGACATTGGTTGCTTATAAGTTTGAGTTCAGTAGCTTAAAGACATAGACGCTATTTTTGAGAATTGAATAAAACCTCTCATGAATTCAATAAAAAGCTACTCAATCAAAGTAAGAATGGTGCATGCACTACAGAGACTACTGACGAAATTGAGTACAGTAGTCGATTTTCTCGCTGTCGCGAGTTGCAAAATTTTTTAAATAGACTTCTATGGCCACAATAATGAGTGGCCCATCTTGCGTATATATGATACAAGCTGTTGAAACCCGCGGATTTTGAACCCGGGGAATTCCAATACCTGGAACTACTTTTGCATGTATTCTGAAATGTAAGGCCATATATAAACAAAAACTTGTTAATAGTTAGTAGGATAGAGGTAGACATAAAATGGAGCACATTCGTGTAAAATTAGGGTTTGAGACATTGTTGGCTGGGGTACTGCGCAGAATGTCAGGCAATGTCTGTCTGACTCTAAAACATATTGCTAAACTCTGGTCTCTCACTGACTCTCCCTACGTCCCTTGGATCCTTTAAAATTTCTATCGTCTCTTTGTTTCCTCTCATCTCTCTCGTCCCTCGTCTCTCCTCTCTCGTCTCTCCTCTCTCCCCTCTTCTCTCATCTCTCCCCTCTTCTCTCTCGTCTTTGCTCTCTCATCTTTCCTTTCTCTTATCTTTTCTCTCTTATCTCTTCTCATTTCTCTCTGCTCCCCCTCTCTCTCTCTCTCTCTCTCTCTCTCTCTCTCTCTCTCTCTCTCTCTCTCTCTCTCTCTCTCTCTCTCTCTCACTCTATCTCTCTCTCTCTCTCTCTCTCTCTCTCTCTCTCTCTCTCTCTCTCTCTCTCTCTCTTTCTCTTCTCTCTCTCTCTCTCTCTCTCTCTCTCTCTCTCTCTCTCTCTCTCTCTCTTCTCTGTCTTTCTCTCTTATCTCTCCTCTCTCTACTCTCTCCCCTCTCCATTCTCCTCTTTCCTCTCCTCTCTCCTCACTCACTTCTCTACCTTTGTCTCTCCTCTCTCCTCTCGTCTCTGTAACCTCTCCTCTGTTCTCTCTACTCTCCCATCTTTTATCTGTTCACTCTCGTCTCTGCTCTCTCATCCCCCTCTTTAATCTGGAATCTCTGTCTTATATGTTCTCTCACCTCTCTCCTCTGTACTCTTTTCTTTCCCCTCTTTTGACTCCTCACTTTCCTTTCTCCTTTCTTCTTTTCTCTTCTCTTCCCTTTTCTATACTCTGTCTCCCTCTCTTCTCTCACTCCACTTTCCTCTCTCCGTTATCTCTCATCTCTCATTTCTCATCTCTCCTTCCACCTCTCTCATCTCTACAACCTTAGAGATGTAGAGATGTATCTTTATCTCTTCTCTCTTCCCTTTACTCTCTCATCTCTTCTTTCACCTGTTTCCTCTCTGCTCTCCTCTCTGCTGTCTCCTCTCTCCTCTCATCTGCAGCTCTCTGCTCTCTCATCTCTACTCTCTCCTCTCGCTTTTCCTCTCTCCCCTCTTCTCCCCTCTCTCTCATCGTCCTCACCCCCTCATCTCTCCTATTATCTTTTATCTTTTCTTTTATCCTCTCTGTCGCCTCTCCTCTCTTCGAATCGTCTATTCCTTCTTTCCACTTTTATCTGCCCCTCAGCTATGAGCTGGATTCTTTATCTGGCCTTTGAGGTAAAAGTCTGTCCATCCCTGCTTGGAAAGCCAGTTTGTGGGACGTAGTACTCTCATGGTTGTTCTCATGCTTTGATCACGTCATCTTTCTTGCCAATTTGCAGCCCTGAAAGGAATTTGTGTATCTTCAGCTCCACTGCAGTCTGCATCAGTCTAACAACCAAGGAAATACGCATTTCTTAGAAGGCCATTTAATATTTACACAGTACCTTTAAAAGAAACCTAAAATTTCCATGGTGTGCCTAATTTAGTAGGGTTGTATTGCATTGCATCGCATCGCCTTTTCATAAATCTTTCGCTTTTACAAACTATGCTGGATTCCCTCGATTTGCCAATTGCCATCCTCTGTTAAACTGCTGCAGAGTTTGCCAATACAGAGGGGAGGGCAGTGGTTAGAATTTCTCACTAAACTGTCATGGCTAAACGTAGCCTCTCCATTCTCGGGGTGCAGAGAAGGCTATTAAAAAGTTATTCCAAAACACTGTACATTTGCTATGTACATTCAGTCCTATCGCCTGACCCTTCGTCTGGGCTGGGGGAATGAGCGAGTGAGAGGCACAAACAACAGAAAAAGCAGACAAAATTCACATGCTTACAGTTTCTGTCCTGATTGAGATACAGAGTTGAGACTTTACATGTAGGCAGAGAATGAGTCAATAAAGAATTGTGTCAAATTTGAAGTCAATCGCTTTACGTGGAGCAAAACTATGGCAGCCGAAAGTTAGGCATTTTAAAACCTACTCACACCCTTTGCCCAGATCGGGAAAGAGAGGCAGGCGGGCGGAGGTTGGGGTGGCTGCCTCGCTGAAAAAAACAGCCAAACTTTAAAAGTGCACAGCGCCGTTCAGGATTAACTTTCAGACTCGAAATTTTACATGATTGTGCCAAAATAGTTTAAGATTATCTGTGTCAAATTTGAAGAGAATCGGTAGAAGTGGAGCGGCGCTATGGAGGATTTAGTGAAAAAATTGCGCATTTTGAGCAGTTTTTTGCACTTTTAGGTAGGAAGACTCAAATTTAGGAAATTAAAAGGTAGCCTAAGACATTCTCCGTAGTAAGTTTAGGGTGGTGTAAAGTTTGGTGTAATTTGGTTGAGCGGTTTGTGAGTCCATAGCGAACAAAATTGTCCACACACAGACAGACAGAGTTTTGATTTTTATATGTAGAGATTTGCATCTGCCCCATTCGGGCCAGATGTGCAACCGACAGCTCAACCGCAGCTATTGCGCGGCGCATCTCAAGGCTGCGTTCGGCTGTTCAGTCCAAGGACTGGGGCCGCCACACACACCCTCAATTACCCCAGCTAATGCTAGCACCCATTTTACAGCTGGGTGAACTGAAGCAATGCAGAGTTAAGTGTCTTGCTTAAGGACACAAACTGTTTCAGTTAGATCGGGAATAGAGCCCCACCTTAAAGTGGCGAGACCGACGCTCTGACCACTGGGCTACAATCCCCTTGCTATTGAGACACACATCAAAGCTTCAGACTAAACCAAAAGATGATTTTTAGCATTCTGATGCGCGTAGCTATATATGTTTTATTATAGTACGAGTGCGTGGTTTCTATTAGCATTTAATGAATTCAAACAACGCACTAACACAAATAGTTGAGCATGGCCAGAAAGGGAAGAGCGGAGAGAGATGCTGAGAATATTTTTATAATATTGAAAAATATTCGCTTGTGCTTTCAAACTGCCGGGTGTATTTTGCTTGGCGAAACTTCAAAATCCAGGATATTAAACAGTCACTATAGCTGATATTTATTACTGAGATATTTTGTCATTGATTTTAGTCAAGATTATTTGTCAAAGAAGATTAGTCAGAATGTCCAAGGCGATCAGTCAGAAAACGATCCGGTTCATTTAGCCGCGGTAGCGGAAGCAGCGCCTCCTGCGGAAGATGCGCCTGCGGAAGATGCGCCTGCGGAAGATGCGCCTGCGGAAGATGCGCCTGCGGTAGAAGCGCCTACGGAAGATGCGTCTGCGGAAGATGCGCCTGCGGTAGAAGCGCCTACGGAAGATGCGCCTGCGGAAGATGCGCCTGCGGTAGTAGCGCCGCCTGCCGAACCTAATTCGGAGCTTTTCTTCCGGATTTGTGCTCTCATCGGACTCGGCCAACTCGGACTCGGCCAGGTCGGGCTCGGCCAGGTCGGACTCGGCAAGGTCGGGCTCGGCCTGGTCGGGCTCGGCCAGATCGGCCAGTGCGGAGGAGGACACCTTTTCGAGGTTTTCGTCTTCTTCTTTGTGCTCAGCCGGGCTGGCGTAGACCGCCAGCGCCATGCACAGGAGGAGACCGAGGGCGAACTGCCACTTCATGGCTGCTGCTGAATTCAGAGAGATTCGCTTTGCAGAGCCGATCCCGTCTTGGGTCTTGGGGCTCTTGTGAGCTCGAGGCGGTCGAATTTATAGACAAGCAATCTGGGGCGGGGAGCACGTTTTTGCTTACTTGCAAAACAAAGCCCTAAAAAACGTGCTCTTAACCTAAATTTCGGGGAGTGGGTCAATGCATAACCGGCCTCTCAACTTGAATGGCATAGCAATTAGGCAATTGAATGCATACAGAGACTGCGCAAATTTTGCGACATCTAGACGTAAGCATCTGAGCTTTTTCTTTTTCATACAAGCCTGCTCAATGCTACCTAGCCTTGAGGCTCCTGATGGTGAGACTGAAGTGGCTCGGGCCGAGGGCCAGGGTCACAAAATGCATGGCATTGAATCTGGAACTTGTCAAGAAAATTACTGCAATATTTTTTATTTTTTAGGTCGCACGCAGGTCTCTCTTTCTATTGTCTTCGTTGCATTTTATTTTTCTAAGCTTCGTGCCAAAGAAAACAATCCTGCCTGTCCGACTGCAACTCAAGTTTAGATTGCATTTGCCATGCTCAATTCTATAAACAGTTTCATTGCGCTAGACCAGGGGCCGGAAAACATTGCTACCATAAGGGCCAGACAACCCAGCGCATGACCTGAGGGCAATGGAATGTAGAGAGGAGAGGGTATAGAGAAGCTAGAATCAACATGAGTGCTGAAGATCAGATTGAAGACGAATTGCTAGAAGACTGAGGATGAACTCAATGAAGTTGAAGCAGAATTCGAGGAAGAGATCGTGGGGCAGCAGCCTCGGAAATATACTATTATAAGCAACAGTGACAGACTATCATCAAGGCTCTCTAGGGCTAATTTCTCTAGATCGAATTTCATCTGTTTCAATAGAAAAGGGACTTCGTTTGAATTGAATTTCCGCAAGCGCTGAGATTTCTTATTGCTTGAATTGAAGTCCTGCTCGTTTCTTTTGAACAAGACTGTGCGAACTAAGAGGTAAAATGGTAAAATGATGAAGTTTTCATTCAGAAACCAGTTGGTCAACAAGTGGTAGATTTAATCCAACTCTATCCATGATTCTCCTATCTCTTTTCCAGCGTGGTTGTTAACAGTAGGAATACCAAGTCATTTTTCCGCCCGTCGAACTACCAAGAGGGGCGAAAAATCCCCCCCCCCCCCGACAATTTTCTGCTGCGCCGGAACGGAGCAACGCAGGCACACGAAATTCAAGAACACGGGCTAACTTTTTGTTGCGCACCTTCTCAAACAAGAATCAAGTCGCCAGCCCTCCGGAGCGTCGAGATATTCGACGATTCTGCCAGAAGGTCGGATTTTTCCCATAAGTGCTAGTGTATTCAGTACACCCCTGTGCGCCAAATAGCACTGCGCCTCAGTGCAGCCTTGCCAAGTCTCCAAATTTCATCAGCACGTCGACCACGTGTCTGCATCAGTTCTGACTTCGATGGTCACTGGCCTTCCCCAGGTGGAGCTTCTGGACCCTCAACAGCTGTGGCACCAGGTGACTATGGACACCCTGATGCGGATTTCTCTAGTTTTGCTGATCAAGCCTCGACAGTGGGCAAAAATCAACTGCTGGACATCCTCAGCTAGTCAGTCAAGCATTCAGTCATCACCCCGACGCCGTCGGCACCTTCAACAGGTGCACCAGGTGACTATGGACATTCTGTTGAAAATATGTCAGGTTTTTCTTATCAAGCTTCAATAATGGGCAAACCTCAACTGCCGAACATTCTCAGCTAGTCTCTCGAGCCTTCAGTCATCACCCCGACGCCGTCGGCACCTTCAACAGGTGGCACCAGGTGAGTAAGGACACCTGAGCGTGATTTTTCATCATGCTCTTAACATTTCTGAAGCTCTCAAAATTTTTTAAGCACGGACACGGACATGTGTAATAATAATATAAATATACAGCAACATGAGTTAAAGCTCAACTATAGCAATGTCCGTGCTTAAAAAAATTCAGGCCTTCGCACTCAGATCTGGGTTTTTTGCCAGCGACAAGGGTGCAAAATCGCACCCTAATGCCCAATTTCAAAGTGAGATTTTGAGGCTCAGAATGCAATTTGTTTTTTTTTTCTTATTTTAACGCAGTGTATAAAGGGAAAGACTAAAGGGAAGAATGCATGGATCATGAGACCGCACCTACTTTTTCAATTTCAGGGTGCGATTTCAAAATTCAAGGTGCATACGCACAAAAAACCCAGACTCAGATTCTTCATAGCGCTACTAATGCAGTTGTCAGGGAGATTTTTGTAGTTGATCAATGGCGGAACAATTTTGTCCTCTGGTTGACATTTATAAAAACTAACAATAAACAACGAGTACTTAATTATCGCAATTCGCAAACACGGCGAGTTGAAAACAAAAAACTGAGGGGCACAGGATTCTTCTACAGTCGGGATGCATGATATTGGTATAACACGCGAGCGAGTGCAGACTGCAGAATAAACCATTTTGACCTGCGATCAACTGGTTGATATATAAATGACTATGCACCTATGTATGTACTATGTATGTCCCATAGTACTTCCCATAGTACTCCCAAGGACTTCTGTGATATCGAACTATTTAACACTGATATTTATTAATAGAGTTGTGATGACTGCACACAGCAATGCAGTTGTGTCCAAGACTTGCCCAAATAACTGAGGCGCGTGTAATTTTTCAGAATTTCATTTCCGCGGGCAGAATTCTGCAGCACTGCAGGCCCTAATTAATTATTGGTTTATTAGGGTTAAATGCCAACGAACAGCAAGTGTGTGTTGATGAAAAGTGCGCAGTGTCATAAAGACCACAATATATTCATTGGGAGAATGTTGCAAACTTACCTAAAAATCATACAATTTAGTAAGTCCTAGCACAATCAATACAATTTAACAGACTGTTGTTATCAAATTCACTTACTTACAGTAGACAGCATGCGCTTTTAAAGGTATTTTTAAAGCAAAATAATGAAAATATAACCAATGAACACGCCAACGCAGTAACAAACAAATCCAAACGTTTCGGCAGTCAATTCACCTGGAACTCTTGCCCGACTGCAGTCGGATGCCAACCATAGAAATCTGCAGCCGCATCGGCACCCCGTCCAGCTCGCGGTTGTTGTACCGCTTCACTGCCGTCTCGGCCTCAGCCCTGTCGGGGAACACGACCTCCGCCTTGCCGCTGCCCAGCATCGAGCACTTGCGCACCGAGCCAACGGACGAGAACAGCTCGTAGATGTCGTCGCGGGTGACGCTGTGGTGCAGACCGCTGATTGACACCTTATAGGCCTGTGAAGGTGGGAATATCAAACAGCAGGTAAGGTGGGTAAGCCAGATGGAAGGCCGTAGCCCAGTGGTCTGGCGCGGCGCTCTGATGTGCCAGTGGCAAGGGAAGACAGATTGGTTAATCTTAGGTTTGGGATTTGAGATCTGCAGTTTGGGATTTGAGATCTGCAGTTTGGGATTTGAGATCTGCAGTTTGGGATTTGAGATCTGCAGTTTGGGATTTGAGATCTGCAGTTTGAGATTTGAGATCTACAGTTTGGGATTTGAGATCTGCAGTTTGGGATTTGAGATCTGCAGTTTGGGATTTGAGATCTGCAGTTTGGGATTTGAGATCTGCAGTTTGAGATTTGAGATCTGCAGTTTGGGATTTGAGATCTGCAGTTTGGGATTTGAGATCTGCAGTTTGGGATTTGAGATCTGCAGTTTGGGATTTGAGATCTGCAGTTTGGGATTTGAGATCTGTGATCTGGGTAAGGTATTTAAAACAAAGGGTTTGGGAAGGGAAATTTCGATGAAGCTTATGAATTAAAAAAACTTACTAAAATTCGAAATTATCCTACTCTAAATCATTCTATACAGTGGCTTACCAGCAGGAGACTTGTTACGCCAAAATATAAAACACAATCGCAAACCTTGACGACGTCCTCGGTCGAACGCCCCGACGAAGTACCGGCAGCAGCAGCGGCAGGCTGAGCAGCGACGGCGCGCCCCGACAAACCCTGGTGCGACTGTCGATGAGCGGCGCTGGACCGCGACGGGGCACCGGCAGCAGCAGCAGCGGCGGAAAAAGCCGTCGACGGCCTCGCCAGCTGTGGCGATCGGCTCCGATGTCGCCGACGCTCCGACATGGCGGCGACCATTTCGACATCGCCGTCGGCATCAATTTGACGCAGCTGGGGCTGGCGGCGGTCGAAGAACTCCCCGCCACCACCGCCGCTGCTGCCGCCACCGTAGAGAGCCGCTGAGGCCGCGGCCCTGGGGCGAGACGGTCGAGGAGCCCGCGGCACAGCGGCGGTGGCAGTAGCGGCAACTACAGGGCGCCGCTCCTGAAGGTGCAGCCGCATTGTCGACGCGCCGTTGCGAACGCTTGGCTCCGGCTCGGTGTACTGGTAGCCAGGCTCAAGCTGAGGCCGCCGCTGCTCATAGCGAACCGACTGGCGCTGAACATAGCGCGGCTCCATCTCAGCAGCATGAGCATAGTCATACTCGGACGGCTCATAATCGTCATAGATTTCATCTTCAACAGGCGGCTGATGCTGATACTCGTCCAGATCGTCAATGATTTCGGTGTATTCATGCCCAGCCGGACTTTCGTAATAATACTCTTCGGCAAAGTCCTCGGGCTCCACTGAATAATCTTCATCCGGATAGTAACGACCAGGAGGCTGGTCGTAGCGATGAGGCTGCGGCGGCAGCTGGGGCGCAGGGCGCAGATTCTGCCGAGGCGCCGGCTGAGCGACGGGAGCGGCTGTCGCCAGCCGACGACGTGGCAGCGGCGGCTGGTGCTGGGATAAAAATCTCCCAGGCTGGCCAGGGGGAGCGGCGGCGCGCGAGCCGACAAAGCGCGGGGCCGGGGGCAGGTCGTATTCCAAGTCAATGCGCGGCGGAGGCGGCGGCTGGTACCGGTCGTTAGCGATCACCTTCTGCGGCAGCAGCAGCGGCACCAGCGGCTCGGCGACTGGCAAGGCCTCCGGGACCTCGTTGGGCACTGGGGAATGCGGGGCAGGCTGGGTGATCAGCGTTTTGGGTTTTTGTGGGCTTGAGGTTTCGGGATGGGTTTAAAATGGGATAGAGAATGGGGTTTGAAATGGGATGGAGGATGGGGTTTAAGATAGGGTTTGAGATGGGATGGAGGATGGGGCTTGAGATGGGATGGAGGATGGGTTTTGAGATGGGATGGAGAATGGGGTTTGAGATGGGATGGAGGATGGGGTTTGAGATGGGATGGAGGATGGGGTTTGAGATGGGATGGAGGATGGGGCTTGAGATGGGATGGAGAATGGGGTTTGAGATGGGATGGAGGATGGGGTTTGAGATGGGATGAAGGATGGGGTTTGAGATGGGATGGAGAATGGGGTTTGAGATGGGATGGAGAATGGGGTTTGAGATGGGATGGAGGATGGGGTTTGAGATGGGATGAAGGATGGGGTTTGAGATGGGATGGAGGATGGGGCTTGAGATGGGATGGAGAATGGGGTTTGAGATGGGATGGAGAATGGGGTTTGAGATGGGATGAAGGATGGGGTTTGAGATGGGATGGAGAATGGGGTTTGAGATGGGATGGAGAATGGGGTTTGAAATGGGATGGAGGATGGGGTTTGAGATGGGATGAAGGATGGGGTTTGAGATGGGATGGAGAATGGGGTTTGAGATGGGATGGAGGATGGGGCTTGAGATGGGATGGAGGATGGGGTTTGAGATGGGATGGAGGATGGGGCTTGAGATGGGATGGAGGATGGGGTTTGAGATGGGGTTTGAGATGGGATGGAGGATGGGGCTTGAGATGGATGGAGGATGGGGTTTGAGATGGGGTTTGAGATGGGATGGAGGATGGGGCTTGAGATGGGATGGAGATGGGGTTTGAGATGGTATGGAGATGGGGTTTGAGATGGGATGGAGAATGGGGCTTGAGATGGGATGGAGGATGGGGTTTGAGATGGGATGGAGAATGGGGCTTGAGATGGGATGGAGGATGGGGTTTGAGATGGGATGGAGGATGGGGCTTGAGATGGGATGGAGAATGGGGTTTGAGATGGGATGGAGGATGGGGTTTGAGATGGGGTTTGAGATGGGATGGAGAATGGGGTTTGAGATGGGATGGAGAATGGGGCTTGAGATGGGATGGAGGATGGGGTTTGAGATGGGATGGAGGATGGGGTTTGAGATGGGATGGAGAATGGGGTTTGAGATGGGATGGAGGATGGGGTTTGAGATGGGGTTTAAGATAGGATGGAGGATGGGTTTTGAGATCGGATGGAGGATGGGTTTTGAGATGGGATGGAGGATGGGGTTTGAGATGGGATGAAGGATGGGGTTTGAGATGGGATGAAGGATGGGGTTTGAGATGGGGTTTGAGATGGGATGGAGGATGGGTTTTGAGATGGGATGGAGGATGGGTTTTGAGATGGGATGGAGGATGGGGTTTGAGATGGGATGGAGGATGGGGTTTGAGATGGGATGGAGGATGGGTTTTGAGATGGACCAGAGGAAGGGACTGGGACAGCTGAAGTTGAGAGCAGTAAGCAACTGAGCAAGGCAGCAAACAGCTGAGCTCACCAGGGTCAGGCTTCCGTTGAAGCAGCAACTGTCTGGCATCGCTGATTCCTTGACGTTTTCGATTAGCAATGAACTGCCTGGCATCCTGCTGAATTTTGGCCCGGAGCTGCGACTGCCTGGGCTGGTTGGAGTTTTGATGCCCGAATCGAGACCTGAGTGTGGGAAATTGAAGCTGCACATTTAATTACTTGTCTGTTTATTTCATAGAATAAAAATTGCAGCTTGCACTTGTCTACCTGAAGCCAACGGTGCTGACCACCAAAAGTTTTAACTATGTGAGCCTATAGGCGATTAAGAATTAGAAGATTTGGCCAAGTTCAGCAATAAATACTTTAGATCAAGGATGAAAAATTTCTGGTTGTGCTACTTTGTGTTATACTGTTATCAAAATATATTGGTACTAAGATAACTATAATCTATAGATAGGCCAAGATGGAATCCTTGCATGGCAATTTTGGAATAGAATTTTTTTCAGGTAAGTTGCTTACTCTGAAATACAAAAGTTTTTTCCATGTAATGACAATAAAGAACCTTTTTAGCAATTTTGACAACTTTGCAACTTTTTAGGATGCCTTCTGCATGCAAAAACTTTGACTTGTTTTGTGTTATAAGTGGAATACAAAATTCTCCAAGTTCCATGATCTATAACACAAAAACTGGTATACAAAGGTTTGAATTTTGTAGAAGGCACAAATTTGAAAATAGGTACTAGTGTCTTCCAGTTTATAATGAAAGGTCTAACATTTTGAAGAATAAGCTAGTGGTTAAAAGGTGACAAGGTCCTTGATTGTTGCAATATAAAATTTTTAATCTCTTAAAATACTTGGCATACACTTTTTTTTGCGCCTAGCTTAAAGTCATGTGGCGCGCACAACCTTGAAAAGGGTGTACTGTAATTTTTAGGTATGAAATATGCTGTGACGAAAATGTCAGCAAAAATGCAAACTGCATTGATGTTTGATGCAACTATAACTACCTGACAGCAAAATTTAGCATACATGTACCTCCTACACTGTTTTCAGAAATTAATGATTCTAGCAACCAAGGATTACAAATAAAATATTAGTAGCATTTTAGGTTGAATTATTTGATTAAAGTTTAAAAATTAGAACAAAATGTAAGGAACTGCAAAAAATAGCAAGAAGTCAGACAAGACCTACTGCTAACTTAACAATAAAACATAATTAATCTATTTTAATAATGAAATTTGATTTTAACAGCCTACACAGCACAAGACTAAATAATTTAAAATTTGAAGATTGACAAGCGTTAAGTACATTAATACATTAATTCCTTTCCAAGTTAAGTGAGTGCTAAATAAAATTTTGTAATTTAAACCATAGGGCAGAGGCAAGGAGTTCTATAATTAGCAACCTGGAGTGGAAATGAGTTTTTCTGTTTTACCTCTTGAGGCCAGACTAGCATAGACAGTCAGACAGAGCCATAGACATTCAGTGCTGGCTCTTTATCTTTACAATTGGCGTGGCCTCATGAGGTAAAACTTGCTTCCACTCCAGATTGCTAATTATAGAATTCCTTGGCAGAGGCTACTTAGCATTAGCAACGAGTACACTATTTTACCTCCTATTTTGAACAATTTTTTCTTGCATTTTTCCTATGGTACTTATTGGCTCCATGGTCTCTAATAATATACTAACTTTTTTGAATATTTAAGAAAAATGGATTAAAGACACTTTTTGCCCAATTCGGAGCCGCTTAGCTCCAATTTTGCACCAATCAGTTGTGAAAAATTTGCACCATACAATGGCAAAAAAATTGTGCCATTTTTGTAAAATTTGTGCATTTGTACCTCATTTGCACCAAGTGCAAATTTGCGCCTTACTGGGACCACTGAGCCTTTTGCCAGCTTGCTAAGCTAGGAGGAGGGGGTTAGTATAGAAATATCGTGCCACGCTACCTTTTTGTATTTCCTGTGTTTTTTTCGGGTGGGCATTTTTGCAACTTCCTTGGCTGGCCACCAAATCAGGGGCTTTAGCATGCCTCGGCCAATAAATGCAGCCTTGATCACTCTATCAACCAAATAAATAAATTCATAGGGGTAATACCATATGGCGAAATCCAAAAATTGGGGGCAAGTTTTATGAAAATTTGTTTTTTGGCAATTTGAAAGCAATAAAGCTATAAAATAAATTTATTTAAGTTTTAAAAAGGTAAAAAAGTATATAAAAGCACAAATTATCTATGTATAGCTTTATTTTTAATAAAATGATTTGTTAAAATTGTAAGTTTAATTATGACCTAAAATGACTCTAATGAAAATGATAGAAAAGCTATAATGTATTTTATTAACTTTAACTATTTTATAATATTGCACTCTATAATTCTATAACATATTTAACATTTTTTAAAGGGTTTATTTGCTTATCACTTTCTGTACTCTTGACAATATGTATTTTGTAGAGTTTGTTTGCAATAAATTGTATTCAACATAAGTTTATTAAGTAAAAATACAAATTCCCATAAGGATCGGAAAATTGCATTTTACTCAGCTTTTACCAAAGCTATTTGGAAAATTCTTTTTTTCTTGCATACACGCCGCAATGGTACATGTTTTAGTGTAATTTCTTTTTTCTTCGTTGCTTAATAAGCATACAGTAAGCATCTAATTTGGAAGCCAGGTAACACATTGGAATTCTTATAAGGATTGGAAAATTGCATTTTACGCAGCTTCTACTAAAGCGATTTGGAAAATTCTTTTTTTTCTTGCATACACGCCGCGGTGATACAGGTTTTAGTGTAATTTCATTGTTCTTTGTTGCTTAATAAGCATATAGGAAGCATTTGATTTGGATGCCAGGGTCACATTTTATGGTACCATTTTTTACTCAAAATTTTTAAGTCTAAATATAGGCATATTACAAACACTAATACTATGCAAGTTGATATTTAAATGAAAGAAAACGACTTAGATTATTTTGAAATAAGGAATTAG
This sequence comes from Macrostomum lignano, assembly GCA_002269645.1. NCBI lineage: Eukaryota > Metazoa > Platyhelminthes > Macrostomidae > Macrostomum > Macrostomum lignano. The sequence continues at coordinate 53,114 of NIVC01003922.1, read as the reverse complement.
CGATATATTTACTTTTAGAAAAAGATGTTTGCTGGCAAATTTTGCACTTTAAATGAGTATGAATTTTCGCGAGTTCATGTGGTTTTAGAAAAACTTTGAAATCTTTAGAAATACCCCATCTTTTTGAATAGAATAAAAAGTAAAACACAGATTATTTTCTGTTTTATAAGTAGTAAAAAAATTAGCCTTCTCTAAGGCCTACAAGTCTTAAAATTAATTGTTCAATAATGAAAAAAAGTGAAACAAAAAATTGTGAATTGGTCAACTTGGACTTTTAAAATGCTTTTTTGTGTTTTTTTCTTATTTATTCAACGATATAAAGCATGAAAACAATAGTTTTTATCCAGAACTATTTTTTAAAGACCTACCATCTTTCAAAAACCTTTTTTAGATACATTACTTTCCATCAATGTCCGCAGATTTGTTTTACTATTTTATCCCACGTTTTTGGATTTTACCATATAAGTAATATATGTACTATTAAAAAAATTGATAAAAGTCCAATTGAAACAAAAGTAAAAAACTAATGAATTTTCATACCTTTTGTAAGCTTTTTTCAACTTTGCACAGATTTTTTGTTGAAGTGCACTAGAATTTTTTGCCACAATGTATACCTTCCTGGGTGTGAAAAGATTATGGAATTTTTGCCTATTCGGAATATATTATATTCAACAAGATCTATAAAGGCATGTCTCATATGCATAATATCCATAAGAATCCTAACACAAATTTTAGAATGTTTTTAGGACTGGGCCTACTCTCTCTCTCTGATATTTTAACTAAAAACAGAACTAGCACCTCCATTTTTGTTTGGGTCTTTAGCTGCCTTTAGTTAGTTCCTTTAGTTGGGTCTTTAACTTTCTTGTTGCGCCACTGAAAAAATCATCTAAAATACAACTTAGAATGCACGCTAGGCCTGAGCTCATACATAACAACATAGCAAAGCAAAGGCAGGCCTATGCGTAACCAAGGAAACTTACATATCACGTTGCTTTGATCCTATAATGTCTTCAAGACTAAGATTCATCAATAATATTAACCAGAAAGCAAAGTAAAAATATGTGTACTATATTTATAATATAAAGTATACAGGTATAAAACAGCAAATTGCAACTTAACCTTTACAGTATAAGAAATCGATCGAACGGATCGATCGAAATAAACGTTTAAACTTGTTGCTTGAAACTTTAAAAATTTATAAAAGTTAACAAAATAAAAAACCTAAAGTATTAGAAAAATAAAAATAAAATAGCAAAAATTAAAAAACGCTATAAAAACTTCTTTGCTAATAAATTACATTTAAGGTTACAATTTATTTGTACCACCGCAGAAATCCAGCTTTCCACGAACCACAGGAGCGGCGTCTGACTACTTTTCGGTGGAGTTTTATGAACGTGTCTAAGATAAGTAGCCTGTTACCTGCTTATAAATATCTTTCCCAAAGTCATTAGTTTATTGTTTGCTTTTAAATTTACTTATAAGTTAACAGCTAATAGCAACAATTGTCGCTCTTTAAAATGTATGATGAATATGGTTGCCCAGTAGAAGAGGACAAAATGTAAGCAAATCAATTTAATCCTAATGATGGTTTTTTATTATTGCTATAATTTTCATTCAAAATACTATAAAATACTAGAAACAGTAGATTATCCGGCTACATATAATATCTGGCTACAGATTATGTATACACAAATAGGGACCTCTATTTGTTGCCATTATATTGTTCCTATTTATAATATTTTATATATATGTTATGGCCATACTTAAAGACAGTGACTAAGACACAGTGTACTTAAAAACCAGGCTGTTTCCTGGGTGGAATTCGTTTCAGAAACTGCAAAAGAAGCTACTGATTGAAATCGAATTATTCTGCTGATCCTATGTAGAGCACAATTATTGCATTACCACTATTTTAATATGCATGTTAATGTTGAAATTTATTGTTCAAATACGAGTAACATAGAAGTGTACTATATCTGTAATAAACACTGACTACTTCATGTCCCAGGGCTCTTATTTATTCTTTTGTTTAGCCTTACTTGCTGCCACCAAGCTGTTATAGGGCTTTTGGCTCTCTATGTAAATCCTACCATTATGCCACCAGCTATTGTAGGGCTACTTTTATAATTCCTATTATTGACTGTTCTAAAGCTGCCACTAAAGTTGTTACAGGGGCTGTTCCTTCTTGTTAATATTGCTGGTTATTACTTGCCTTTTACTAGTAGCATATGTACTTCTATTGGTAGTGTATGTACTTTTACTGTTAGTGTCTGTACTTTTATTGTACTTTCTGGCCTGAGCGGTCTTCTAGGCACTGTCTATCCTATTCCTATACTCCTCTAAAGGTATTATTCTCAGTCCTGGGCGTTCCCAGGATCAGAGGGTCACAGCGCACTTCGCTGGGTATTCTGCCCTGAGGCGGGTTTCTCAGACTCTAAGCCTGGATTTCTCTACCCTATGGTAGGATCTCTGCCTCCTAAAGGCGGGTTACTAAACTCCTAAGTCTAGGATTTCTCGTTCTCTGAGAACGGACTGAACTCCCAATCTTGGGGCAACTCCTAAACTACTATCCACTACTTGAAATAAGTAACACGAGCAAATACGAGCCCAAGGCTGATTTCTTCTCAAATGAGAGTATTAAAGTTGTTCAACGAGGAACAGGAAGTTAGCCAGTTGGTTTGCTAGGCTCTCAAATGGCCTCTATTTATAGTATAATTTTTCCTGTCATTTCAAACAAAAAGTAATATAAAGAATATGAAAAATATACAAAGTATACAAGATATTCGTGTAGTAAAACAAAATAATAGCTTTTTTTGAATTTATACCCCTTTTCTAAGAAATGTAAACTACTAAAAGAAGAAGGCCTATTACATTCAATAATCATTGACTACAAAGAGTACAACATTCAATGATAGCCTGAAGCATTTTAATATGATCCAAATAAGTGCAAACAGTAAAAAACATGAGTTTACCTTTTCCAAGGCTAAAGCCAAAAATATAGTGCACTTTGTATTATTAAAATAGTATATTATATTTTTAGTGGACCAAACCAAAGTTGTAAAAAATGGAACGTAACATGTGATTATAGCTCGTAGCAGATGGTATAAAAAACTCGTGCGTAAATGCACTATATAGTCAACACTACATCCATAATGCAATACATCCTCTCGATTCTATTCTACTTCTTCTTGTATCCTCTCTCCTCACTCCACTTCTTTCTCCCATTACCTCTCCTCTCTGCTCTCACATATTCTTTTCTATCTCTGTTTTGTCTACTCTCATATATCTTGTCTCTGCTCTCTTTTCTTTCCTTTTTCCTCTCTAACAGCTCTATCTTTATTTCTCTTTTATCTCTTCTTTCTGCTCGCTTATCTCCACTCTATAGGGGGCCTAATCTCTCCTGTCTCATCTCTCTACTCTTCCACTTCTACTCTCCTCTATCACTTCTCTACTTTCTCCTATCTACTCTTTCCTCTTATTTCATCTCATCCTCCTCTCATCTCTACTCTCTCCTTCCGCTTCTCTCACCCTTATTTATTCTCTCTTTCCTCTCTTCCCTCTCCTCTCACTTCTTTCCTCTCATAGTGATTTATGTATAAAATCTTCTGATAGAATAACCAATGGAGTTTTTTGACAAGGGTCTGCCAGGAAAAGTCAATATGTAGTTTGTGTTTAGAATTTGTGTTTAAAGTTTACTTTGTATGCTTTTTATTCAAAAACCTTTCAATTACAAAACAAAAATCAACAAAGAGTAAAAATTTGAGATTTTGTCCCTTCAGTTTTTACTAGGCCCCAACTGGGCCTCCCCATCCTGAAACCCTTGGACGTACCCCTGATAGTCAATAAAGGGTTCAAACTGTTATGGACAACAAAAAGCAGCTTGTTCGACTGGGTCCCAAAAGTTTGTGCAATTGATTCATTTCAAGTAGTGTACAAGTGGTAGGACTAGTTTAAAAGCAGCTGCACTTCAACCTTGGACGAGCCAAAATCTGGGAGACCCCGAGATGTGCAGACTAAGAGAGCAACATGCAGCTCATCTGTGGTCTACTAGAAATCAATCCACAATAGATGTCTAAAAAAATGGCAGAACTTAGTGAAATTCTTTGTATCCAGCATCCACCAAATTCTCACAGAGGACCTAGGGGCGCCAGTAGCAATGCCTGAATAAGCTCTTCAATGAGATCATCTGACTTCTAGAAAACCCGGGTGATTTGGGTATTTGTAAACAGTGTTCACAAGTTTCCTGGGCGCTTAGAATGAGCCATTGCATTCATTGGATTTTATTTTGACATCCTGAAAAAAATCAACTGTTTGTTGTGATGTCAGTCTAAACTGTGGCATGATTGCACAAACTTTTGGGATGGCTCTCGTAATGGGTTCACGGGTCTCCCTAAAACACATACCACACCACCCAGCAGTGCTGCACATTAACACAATTTGGTTTATAACTTAAGACATTGCAAAAAAGTTTTCTGTTGAGCTTAAAGTGTTTCATAAATTTATAGTTTTCTATTACTTCAAAATGTAAAATTCTAAGAATAATAATGATAATACATGTAGTAATAATAGGGTGGTGCGGTACTTGTTTTAGGGAGACCCTGAGTTCACAAGTCATAGACTACAAACTAGCAGCAGTTGCACATCGTCACCCTCCAAATGCAGTATGGCATTGCTGTCAGAAGCCAGCATGACACCAACATGACTGACATCACCATTACTATTGCTATGACTGCAGGCAGCCCAACTAGGTACAAATTGTGATGCCTGTGATGCGTAACTCAGCGCAGACTTCTAAACAGTGCGTTGTTTGTCCTTCCATTCAGATGTTTTGACCTGTTGAATTGCCTGTTTTTGCGGCTGCATTTGCTCTCTGGCTGTGGCACGGCACTGCTTAAATGCTAGACACAGAGTCTGATGCTCTACAGCAATGTTAGAATGAGGCAAAAATTCCTTTACAGCCTCGATTTTAATTGGGCAGGGTGCGTCCAGAACTTGTTGCCCAACTTTTTGGCCTGAAAAATTTGTTGCTAGAAAGTCGGCCTCCATAAAGAGACCGCAGAAGGCAGTGGATAAGACGAGATTCCACTTTTTGTACGAGCTTGTCTTTGTCCTTTTTGCCATTGATGTCGATGTTGGAGACTACAAGAGCTTTTACAGATTTAAAAGCTGTTAGCAACTTTCAGATTTGCTTGGAATCCATTTTTGTTATTTTTTGCAATCGTAAAGCCTGATTTTTGTCTGAAAGGCACACAAGCTGCTTTTGCTGATCACTCTCAGTATTGTCTTCAGAATTTGCATTGCCACCTTGGTTGCCAACATTGGCAATTGCATTAGAATCAACAGCCGCAGAGCCATCCACTGCAGTGCTGATCATTGCTGAGACATCAGCAAGAACTTTAGCTGCTCCTTCAGCTTGGACAATTTGGAGAAGAAGCTGCTCACGCTCTTTCTCAAGATCTTTAATTTGCTTGTTGGTTGCAACAAGCCAGTTTTTGAGTGCAAGATTGGCTGACTGCAGAGCTTCAGTTTTGTTTGGAGTCTGTTAGCAGCTCGCTTCCTAGATAAAGAAGTGAAAAATCATTTTTAGTAATATTTCAGTAGTACTGCAGTAAAGGCACAAATTGTAATAAGAAACTTGTTGCTACTTACAAAACCTGCGCATCACTGCTTGTGTTTTGTGAAGACTCTTTCGTAGGTCTCACCAAGAGTTACATGAAGTTACTTCATGTTCATTGTAACGGATGGCTACCCAGAGCCGCACAGATTCGCATGCCGAGCGTTGAATTGAATGGGACCTTTAACAGTACTCTGATATGCAAAGCAGCATGAGAACTTTTAGAGGTCACAACTTTGACTATTCTTCCTTTTAATAGCCATTCACCACCATAGACGAACCGGATATCCACCTCAGATATCATGCCAGTCTGTGAGGTCTTAAATTGCAGACCCCACCAACGAGGTTTACACATTTTCAATGACCCTAAAGGCCCTTTGCGTTTCACCTACAGGATCTTCAACCAAAACCATGTTGGAAGTGCCCACGTTCAAACCGCTCATGGCGCAGTCGGCAGTAGTGGAAGCAGCCAATCGTTTAGATGTCACTGCAGTAGCAGCAGTGCTAATGGCACAGTTGGCAGTAGTGGAAGCAATTTCCTGCATTATAGCTGCCGCATTAGATGTACAACAGAGTGCAAGCGGCAAGATTTCATTGTCATTGGAAGAATTACTATTATTATTATAATCTTTAGCAGACTGCTGTTGGTCCTTCAACTTCTTACCTTTTTTGTACTTCTTTCCTTCTCTTTAGTACTGACTCTTTTGACTGTGCATTTTTTCTCGCACTTTTCCTGCGTTTTCACTTGTGATTTGGAGCCTGATTTTGGTGCCATCCAAAATAATATTTGCATCAACAATCAAGGTATCTGATCATACTGTCCAATTACAACATACTATACTAGCAGCTCAGTCATAGGGTTTACACTATGAAGCATTATGGTTAAGGTGCATCATGCACTCGCATTGTCTCATATTTTAAAAGGCGAGATATTGCTATGATGGGCCTGACTAGGGTAAGGGCTAAGTATAAGAAAGCAAAGAACTGACCAGAACAGTAGCTGAAAAATGAAGTCAACTGTTAAATCGTAGCAGATATATATTTTGTTAAATTCCTACTTTTTGAAAGTGATATTTACATGTTACAAACAATGTCACCATACAAATGCAGGATAAAATTACTGTATAATATGAACAGTATATAATCATAGTTGCTTTATATTTATATACTTGTTAAATTTTTAAAACATTAAGAACATTTCAAGCAAATGAATGGCCTCTAAAAATGAAATTCAATTTGATTCTCTTAGCAGTTTCCTGAAATATAGTAAATGGTGGATTCTGCAGGAATCATCCAAAGCTTTGTGAGAACCTGCCAAAGTTTTTGATGGGTTCCTTCATTAATTCTGATCATATATGACCAACCTCAAAATTTCACCTGTCTGGTGCAACTTAGTTTTGTCCAGATTTGCAACTTACCTATTCGCCACCACGCTGAAAGACCGAGGGGGGGGGGTGGCACGCCTTGCTTATGGCTATGCTTATTGAAAAATAAAAGTACCTCATTTCTCTTTCCTTTCTCCTGCCCTGACTATCTTTCCTGATTGATTTATCATTCACTTATGCAGCATTTCAGACTGCAGTAAATTGCACTATAGCTTGTACCAATGTACCCTATTGGCTACACTTTACATATTGTACTCTATGTTTGGCAAACTAACTTGTGTATATATAGGCCTTGTGTGGGCTAGATTTTTTGTTAACAAACAGAAAGCTTCAGTTTAAGGCAACCAGATAAGGCTGAAGGCAAACTGCAACAAAACTATCTTCAGTAAAAAGTATAGGCACTGGTAACTCTGACTTGTGGAAGTGGTAAGTGTTGCTTTTGCTAAGCTACTTGCAAATTGTAACCTTTATTCATTTCATTGGATAAAGCATTTCAACAATCAAGTTGGTAAACCTTTGTAGCTAAAGAAAGACTTGTCACTTGCATTTTAGGTCCAGCTAAGTAAGAATAAGGTACAGCTTTTCTTGCAAAATTGCACTACTTGCCCTATGTTTCTGCTGTGCTTCAATAAACTGTCAGACTGATCCAGACAGATTGTGTACTTTTGTTATAAATGAGCTGAATACTGATGGACCCTATCTTGGCTCTCAAGAGTTTTCGGAATTTGTTGAATTAAAGCTTGTATGTTTGAGAAAATCTACATCAACAGCAACAGATCCAGATAATGTAGTGGAAGCGTTCAACTTCTGCATTATGACAAAGCCTGACTATGACAAAGGCTACGTGACTACTTGCTGATTGGTGTCCAGGAATATCATGGCCAGTTCAGAAAACTAGTCATTACTTTTTCTGCAGACTTCTATTGCACTGCAATGAAGGAAAAAACTGATTTTTTTGTAATTGCATCAAAGGATAGAATAAGTACAGCAGACATGTACTTCACTGACTCTGCAATTGGGTATACAGGTAAAACTGGTCAAGGACTACTGTCTAAGGAAGCACCAGCTAGGGCATCGCAATCTTCAATTTTCGAATTTTTCAAATCAGCAAGTAAACAACTTCCAAGTGACCCAAATGTACTGAAGAATGGTAATGGCAAAAGTCCTATGGCCCTTATGCTTCTGTATCAGAAAGACTATTCAAGAAATGAAGATGCCGCAGACTACCTAAATAGCATTGCAAAGTTACGTCTAGCAAAGATGCACCTATCTAACAGGCGACCTACGTTTGTCGATAGAATTCCAATCAATGAGGATTTGACTGCTATAATTCAACATAGAATTCACGACATGATCATTTATGCAAGAGGTACACAGAACAACTGGTGTACATTCTTTGAGTCATTATATATTTCACTTAAAGATAGACCAGCACCTGACTATATACTGAGTCCTGCACGTGAATGGGATGAAAAAGGCCATGAAGACTATTCCATCAACTGGTGCCCCGTTTTTGCAACTGAAGAGCAAAAGCCATTGCTCTTTACACAATGGAAACTTGGTCATGTAACTCCTAGAGAAGTGAATGATTGTTCTTGTGCACATTGGATATTAGAAGAAAATTAACAGCAATCTTAAGTGCAGCCCAAGGATCAGGTGATGGTGCAGCTACAGCACATTCAAGGGAACTAGAAGCACCACCATCCCAATGTTCAGCAAGCTCACACAGAGAGGGACTATTAATGGCAATGCAAAATCCAGAGGTTGTTGATTCTAATAGAGATCTAGCTATGCAAAATGCAGAAATTGAGATTCATGGTGCAGATGCAATAGCCCACGCATATTGCTCTTCTCAAATAATGTTAGCTGAAAGAGAAGCTGTTTTTGAAATGAATGAAGAAACTAGATGTCTTGAGACAGAATTTGTACAACGGCGCACTGCTCATGCTGAATCTATTGCTATAGAATCTTGCCTATCAACTGATGCTAATACTGAAGCGCGGATCCTGATTGCGACTTAGTTCCTCTTGATTGCAACTTAGTTCCTCCTGATTGTGACTAACTTCTTCCCAATTGTGACTTATTTCCTCCCAATTGCAACTTAGTTCCTCCTGATTGCAACTTAGTTCCTCCTGATTGCGACTTAGTTCCTCCTGATTGCAACTTACTTCTTCCGGATTGCAACTTAGTTCCTCCTGATTGCGACTTACTTCTTCCCAATTGTGACTTAGTTCCTCCTAATTGTGACTTAGTTCCTCTGTTCTCTTTTCTTCTCTTTCTCTTTTTCTCTCCTCTTTCTCCTCTCTCTTCTTCTTCCTTTCTTTTCCTTTTCTCTTCCTTTACTTTTTTTCTTCCCTTAATTTTTTTTCATTTTCCCATTTTTGATTTTGTGACTTACCTTGGCGGGTGACCATTTTACCTATCTGGTTCGGACAGGTCAGACAGGTGTTGGGCATGTATGATTCCAATTTTCAACATGGCTGGAATCTTTGAAAGAAACCGCCAAGTGTTCAGTGGTTTTTTTCAGTTGGAAACTCTTCTCTTGTTGTTTTTTTGGGTGATTTCTTACTGGGTGGGTTTTTTTGGCAGTTTCTTGCGCCCAGAACTGTCTAATTGGGATGATTTTGTGTGTGAGTGGGATCCTTGTATGAAAACATAGGTGTTTCCGCTTGGAATCAGCCAAAGAAACAGCCACATTTTGTAGCGGGGATAAAAGGTACTAGCCATAGTTCAGATTATGTATTAGTGTATGCCAGGTTTAATGCTAGAAAAAAATAATGAGACCTTGTTTGTATGCCAATATAAAAAATTTGTCATTTGACTCAATGTATCTACTTTGTCATGTATGCTAGGATATATCTTAATAAACTCTAAAAAATGTTAAGACCCTTGTTGTATACTAGGAAATCCTAGCATATAGGTTTCCTTCTAAACTATATAGGGTATTAGTATAAGAAATAAATTAAACTAGTATATCTGAATCAAGGGAACTATTTAATGCTTATTATTTAGATATACTAAAAATGAAAACTATATGTCTACTATAGTTTGGAAGGCAACATGTATGCCAGGATTTCCTAGCATATAAAAATAAAAAGGTACTTAACAATTTTTAGCATGAATCAAAGTATATCTTAGCAATATTTTTGACAAATTTGAACAAAAAAGAAATTTTTTTGTATCAGCATACAAACCTGGCATACAAATGAGGTCTCATAATTTTTTTCTGGCATTAAACCCAATGTATACTAAATACACAATCTGAAATTTTTTATAATATAGGTTTTGGTATATAGTGGTAAGAATTTAAGCAATATTATTAGTTTCATCATTAAGAAGTATATTAAAACTATATTAGGCTGTATATTATAAAGGTGCATATAGGCTAGATCAGTCTTTTAGCCTAGAATTTTCCTTTTTAACTTGGTTAGAGTCATCATCTTGGCTTGCAAATATTATTTTATATCTATATTAACATACTCTAATTTTATATATCATATCATACTAGTATGCCATACTATCCTATAGTTAACTAGTCAAATATTCCAATGGATTAGGCCTAAATAATTATACTTAAGCTAAAACTAGCTAACACTAGCCCATAGGCTTGATAACTAATCACACATTTGATATAATATAATATAGTGATATCTATTAATAAAAACAAATGCTTTATTAAGTTGCACTATTAGTCTCTTTAAAAAATATAGTCTACTTTGTCCTTGTATTAAACATTTATTAAAATAATTTTACCATCAAGAAGAGATATGCAGAGCTTATGTTACAAAACTAATGCATTTCATTTTCACATTTTCTAATATGATATGCACTTCACCAATTCCACCTACCAGATTTTAGTTAGCTACAAGCAGAATAAATAATGGAGCCTGACATACCACCTGGCTATCTGCCCTTGAGCACTTACTGTGATGATCCCACTGATAGGGATGATCTTAGCAAAGTTGCTCAAGATCGCAGGTAACAATTAAACTTTGACTTTTTAGCTAAAACTTTTTAATCCTTGATTACTTCTTTTACTTTGTAGTGTGCTTCTGAATAGAGAAACTCTATTTTTCTTTTGAATTAGCTAGGGTCTCTGCTTTTACCAAACCATTGGCCAGTTATGTCTAGTTCAATTTTGGTTTGTCCTTATTTGATATTTTGTGCCATCGTTTTTTTCATTAAAATGCTTTCATCATGTGGTTGTAAAATCAGTCTTTTTAATGTAAAAATGTAGTTTTATGAAAGCTATCTAGAACATAGAACTCTGAGCCCATTAAAACCATGTCTTAAATCTAAAAACCCACACCCTAGATTCAAGAACCCACACTTTAAATCTAAGAACCCGCATTCTGAATCTAAGAACCCACACCCTGAATTGAGGAACCCACACCCTGAATCTAAGAAACCACACCCTGAATTTAGGAACCCACACCCTGAATTTAGGAGCCCACACCCTGAATTTAGGAGCCCACACCCTGAATCTAAGAATCCACAGCCTGAACTTAAGAATCCACATCCTGAATCTAAGAATCCACACCCTGAATCTAAGAACCCACACCTTGAATCTAAAAAACCCACATTCTGAATCTAAGAATCCACACCCTGAATCTAAGAACCCACACCCTGAATCTAAGAACCCACACCTTGAATCTAAGAATCCACATCCTGAGTCTAAGAACCCAAACCTTGAATCTAAGAACCCACATTCTGAATCTAAGAATCCACACCCTGAATATAAGAACCCACACCTTGAATCTAAGAACCCAAACCTGAATCTAAGAACCCACATTCTGAATCTAAGAACCCACACCTTGAATCTAAGAACCCACACCCTGAATCTAAGAACCCACACCTTGAATCTAAGAACCCGAACCCACATTCTGAATCTAAGATCTAAGCTCATCTAATAATCTAATAATCTAAGCTCATATTCTGATTCCCGGAGTTCACATCCGGAATACAAAACTGAGATATCCAAAATCGTGAAGTTTCATTATTTAAATAAACTATCTCCTGCATGCACTTAAGCGGTGCAAGTACTTTTAATAACAGCTTTAAAAGTGTAAATTTGCTAGCGATCCAACTGATTGAAACTTTTCACACTCGCGCTCAAGGGGCATGCGGGTCACCTCCGGCGTGGTGACCCTGGAAAAGGACGGGCAGAATCTGATCGGGATCAGCATCGGTGGCGGGGCGCCCTACTGTCCCTGCCTGTACGTTGTGCAGATCTTTGACAACACCCCCGCCGCTAGGGATGGCACGCTGAAAAGTGGCGACGAAATCGTCAGCGTCAACGGGCAGAGCGTCAAGTCCAAAAGTAAAGTGGAGGTGGCCAGGTTCATTCAGAGCTTCAAGGTGAGCTGAGTAACGATTGACTTTAAGCTTTTGGAGTAATATCAAAGCTTTCTAAAATGCTGAGAATTGTGCAACTGTTTAGTACCAGAGTGCCCAGAGCCAGAGAGATTTAGTTCCAGTGTGCCTTCCCAGAGCCAGAGGGATTTAGTTCCAGTGTGCCTTCTCAGAGCCAGAGAGATTTAGTTCCAGAGTGCTTTCCCAGAGCCAGAGAGATTTAGTTCCAGAGTGCCTTCCCAGAGCCAGAGAGATTTAGTTCCAGAGTGCTTTCCCAGAGCCAGAGAGATTTAGTTCCAGAGTGCCTTCCCAGAGCCAGAGAGATTTAGTTCCAGAGTGCTTTCCCAGAGCCAGAGAGATTTAGTTCCAGTGTGCCTTCCAGAGCCAGAGAGATTTAGTTCCAGAGTGCTTTCCCAGAGCCAGAGAGATTTAGTTCCAGAGTGCCTTCCCAGAGCCAGAGAGATTTAGTTCCAGAGTGCTTTCCCAGAGCCAGAGAGATTTAGTTCCAGAGTGCTTTCCCAGAGCCAGAGAGATTTATTTCCAGTGTGCCTTCCCAGAGCCAGAGAGATTTAGTTCCAGAGTGCCTTCCCAGAGCCAGAGAGATTTAGTTCCAGAGTGCCTTCCCAGAGCCAGAGAGATTTAGTTCCAGTGTGCCTTCCCAGAGCCAGAGAAATTTAGTTCCAGAGTGCTTTCCCAGAGGCCAGAGCCAGAGAGATTTATTTCCAGTGTGCCTTCCCAGAGCCAGAGAGATTTAGTTCCAGAGTGCTTTCCCAGAGCCAGAGAGATTTATTTCCAGTGTGCCTTCCCAGAGCCAGAGAGATTTAGTTCCAGAGTGCTTTCCCAGAGCCAGAGAGATTTAGTTCCAGAGTGCTTTCCCAGAGCCAGAGAGATTTAGTTCCAGAGTGCCTTCCCAGAGCCAGAGAGATTTAGTTCCAGAGTGCTTTCCCAGAGCCAGAGAGATTTAGTTCCAGAGTGCCTTCCCAGAGCCAGAGAGATTTAGTTCCAGAGTGCTTTCCAGAGCCAGAGAGATTTAGTTCCAGAGTGCCTTCCCAGAGCCAGAGAGATTTAGTTCCAGAGTGCTTTCCCAGAGCCAGAGAGATTTAGTTCCAGAGTGCATTCCCAGAGCCAGAGAGATTTAGTTCCAGAGTGCTTTCCCAGAGCCAGAGAGATTTAGTTCCAGAGTGCATTCCCAGAGCCAGAGAGATTTAGTTCCAGAGTGCTTTCCCAGAGCCAGAGAGATTTAGTTCCAGAGTGCATTCCCAGAGCCAGAGAGATTTAGTTCCAGAGTGCTTTCCCAGAGCCAGAGATTTAGTTCCAGAGTGCATTCCCAGAGCCAGAGAGATTTAGTTCCAGAGTGCTTTTCCAGAGCCAGAGTGCTTTTTAGCCCCCTACTAAACACCTATAATATTGCCAACACTTGCAGAGCCAAGTAACCATTGGGTACAACTGTCTTCACGCCGACCCTAAGCAGGGCAAGTCTTTGGATATAGGTAAGTAGTATGAAACGATTTTTTAATAAAAAACAATTTACTTTTATTAAAATTATTTCAGTGCTATTTATTTACTTATTTTTTCAGTGCTGAAGAAGGCAAAGCACCGAGTGGTTGAGTCCATGTCCAGCACTACGGCTGATGCACTGGGGCTGTCCCGCGCTATCCTGGTCAACGGTGGGTGTGCTGGCTGTTCTGCCTCAAATTCTGAGTCCGCATTCTGAATCTGAGAATCCACCTCCTGAATCTGAGAGTCCACCTCCTGAAACTGGGAGTCCACATTCCGAATCTGAGAGTCCACATTCCGAATCTGAGAGTCCACATTCCGAATCTGAGAGTCCACCTCCTGAATCTGGGAGTCCACATTCCGAATCTGAGAGTCCACCTCCTGAATCTGGGAGTCCACATTCCGAATCTGGGAGTCCACATTTCGAATCTGAGAGTCCACCTCCTGAATCTGGGAGTCCACATTTCGAATCTGAGAGTCCACATCCAAAACTGAGAGTCCACCTCCTGAATCTGAGAGTCCACATTCAAAACTGAGAGTCCACCTCCTGAATCTGAGAGTCCACCTCCTGAATCTGAGAGTCCACATCCAAAACTGAGAGTCCACCTCCTGAATCTGAGAGTCCACATTCCGAATCTGAGAGTCCACCTCCTGAATCTGAGAGTCCACATTCCGAATCTGAGAGTCCACCTCCTGAATCTGAGAGTCCACATTCCGAATCTGAGAGTCCACATTCCGAATCTGAGAGTCCAACTCCTGAATCTGGGAGTCCACATTCCGAATCTGAGAGTCCACATCCAAAACTGAGAGTCCACCTCCTGAATCTGGGAGTTCAGATCCTTTACATGTATGTAGGAAACCCATCCAAATAACAGCTTTAGTTATGAACATGAATACGCAGCAAGCATCCTCAATCCTCCGTAGACGGCCTCATCAAGAAGCTGGAGGAGATGAACAGCACAGCCGGGATGTTCTTCGGCCTGATGAACCATGCCAAGGCGCTCATCAAGTCCTTCTACCGGCTCAGCCAGGTGCAGCGGGCCTTCGGCGAGGTGTTCTCCGAGATCGGGGTGAAGGAGCCGCAGCCGCGAGCCTCAGAGGCCTTCTCGCACTTTGGCAGCATCCACAGGCGGATGGAGCAGGCGGCCATCGACTGCTTGAGAACTATTAAGCCGGTGCGGACCACCTCTGTCATGGAGGTCAAGCTCTGTCATGGGGGTCAAGCTCTGTCATGGGGGTCGGTCAAGCTCTGTAATGGGGGTCGGTCAAGCCCTGTCATGGGGGGTCAAACCCTGTCATGGGGGTCAAGCTCTGTCATGGGGGTCAAGCCCTGTCATGGAGGTCAAGCCCTGTCAGGGGGGGGGTCAAGCCCTGTCAAGGGGGGGTCAAGCCCTGTCAAGGGAGGTCAAGCCCTGTCCTGAGGGTCAAGGTTTGTCATAGGGTCAATGTCTGTCATAGGGTCAAGCCCTGTCATGGAGGTCAAGCCCTGTCAGGGGGTCAAGCCCTGTCATGGGGTCAAGGCACGTCATGGGGGTCAGCTGACTTGACTTTGGTCATCTTTTGTTGCTATGCGTTTCCTGCATAGTTACGTCGTATGCGGTACATATCGGGATTTTAATACTTTTATTTAATATAAATTTTTCAGATGATCAGCGATATGAACACCTTTGTTACTAAGGCTGTGCCAGATACCAAACTGACAATTAAGAAGTACCTGGATAGCAAGTTTGAATACTTGGTAAGCTTACACTCACTGTTATTTATAGTTATTGTTAATCTTGTTTTTGTTATGACAGATCGTAATTACATCAAATAATTTGATGTTTCAGTCCTACTGCCTCAAGGTGAAGGAGATGGACGATGAAGAGTACAGCTACATTGCACTGCAGGAGCCTCTGTACAGAGTGGAGACGGGGAACTATGAGTACAGGTGAGGTTACAGTAATCACTAAATTTATGTCCTTTTCCCTGTTTCCGCCTAATCGCCCATTATCCGCCCCAGAATCGCCCATTATCCGCCCCAGAATCGCCCATTATCCGCCCCAGAATCACCCATTATCCGCCCCAGAATCACCCATTATCCGCCCCAGAATCACCCATTATCCGCCCCAGAATCACCCATTATCCGCCCTAGAATCACCCATTATCCGCCCCAGAATCGCCCATTATCCGCCCCAGAATCGCCCATTATCCGCCCCAGAATCACCCATTATCCGCCCCAGAATCACCCATTATCCGCCCCAGAATCGCCCATTATCCGCCCCAGAATCACCCATTATCCGCCCCAGAATCACCCATTATCCGCCCCAGAATCACCCATTATCCGCCCAGAATCACCCATTATCCGCCCTAAAATCACCCATTATCTGCCCCCCAGAATCACCCATTATCCGCCCCCCGAGAATCATTCATTATCCGCCCCCAATAACTACTTTTTATCCGCCCCTCAAACCACAGGCTGATTCTGCGCTGCCGCCAAGAGGCCCGAGCCCGGTTCGCCAAAATGCGGAACGATGTGCTGGTGAAGATCGAGCTGCTGGATAATAAGCATGGTGAGCCGCTGTCTTAGATCCTCAGTTTGAGCAGAGCATCTCCCAGATCCTCAGTTTGAGCAAAGCATCTCCCAGATCCTCAGTTTGAGCAGAGCATCTCCCGGATCCTCAGTTTGAGCAAAGCATCTCCCAGATCCTCAGTTTGAGCAGAGCATCTCCCAGATCCTCAGTTTGAGCAAAGCATCTCCCAGATCCTCAGTTTGAGCAAAGCATCTCCCAGATCCTCAGTTTGAGCAAAGCATCTCCCAGATCCTCAGTTTGAGCAAAGCATCTCCCAGATCCTCAGTTTGAGCAAAGCATCTCCCAGATCCTCAGTTTGAGCAAAGCATCTCCCAGATCCTCAGTTTGAGAGTAAAGCATCTCCCAGATCCTCAGTTTGAGAGTAAAGCATCTCCCAGATGCTCAGTTTGAGCAAAGCATCTCCCAAATCCTCAGTTTGAGCACAGCATCTCCCAGATCCTCAGTTTGAGCAAAGCATCTCCCAGATCCTCAGTTTGAGCAAAGCATCTCCCAGATCCTCAGTTTGAGCAAAGCATCTCCTAGATCCTCAGTTTGAGCAAAGCATCTCCCAAATCCTCAGTTTGAGCAAAGCATCTCCCAGATCCTCAGTTTGAGCAAAGCATCTCCCAGATCCTCAGTTTGAGCAAAGCATCTCCCAAATCCTCAGTTTGAGCAAAGCATCTCCCAGATCCTCAGTTTGAGCAAAGCATCTCCCAGATCCTCAGTTTGAGCAAAGCATCTCCCAGATCCTCAGTTTGAGCAAAGCATCTCCCAGATGCTCAGTTTGAGCAAAGCATCTCCCAGATCCTCAGTTTGAGCAAAGCATCTCCCAGATCCTCAGTTTGAGCAGAGCATCTCCCAGATCCTCAGTTTGAGCAAAGCATCTCCCAGATCCTCAGTTTGAGCAAAGCATCTCCCAGATCCTCATTTTGAGCAAAGCATCTCCCAGATCCTCAGTTTGAGCAAAGCATCTCCCAGATCCTCAGTTTGAGCAAAGCATCTCCCAGATCCTCAGTTTGAGCAAAGCATCTCCCAGATCCTCAGTTTGAGCAAAGCATCTCCCAGATCCTCAGTTTGAGCAAAGCATCTCCCAGATCCTCAGTTTGAGCAAAGCATCTCCCAGATCCTCAGTTTGAGCAAAGCATTTCCCAGATCCTCAGTTTGAGCAAAGCATCTCCCAGATCCTCAGTTTGAGCAGAGCATCTCCCAGATCCTCAGTTTGAGCAAAGCATCTCCCAGATCCTCAGTTTGAGCAGAGCATCTCCCAGATCCTCAGTTTGAGCAAAGCATCTCCCAGATCCTCAGTTTGAGCAGAGCATCTCCCGGATCCTCAGTTTGAGCAAAGCATCTCCCAGATCCTCAGTTTGAGCAGAGCATCTCCCAGATCCTCAGTTTGAGCAAAGCATCTCCCAGATCCTCAGTTTGAGCAGAGCATCTCCCGGATCCTCAGTTTGAGCAAAGCATCTCCCAGATCCTCAGTTTGAGCAAAGCATCTCCCAGATCCTCAGTTTGAGCAGAGCATCTCCCAGATCCTCAGTTTGAGCAAAGCATCTCCCAGATCCTCAGTTTGAGCAGAGCATCTCCCAGATCCTCAGTTTGAGCAGAGCATCTCCCAGATCCTCAGTTTGAGCAAAGCATCTCCCAGATCCTCAGTTTGAGCAAAGCATCTCCCAGATCCTCAGTTTGAGCAAAGCATCTCCCAGATCCTCAGTTTGAGCAGAGCATCTCCCAGATCCTCAGTTTGAGCAAAGCATCTCCCGATCCTCAGTTTGAGCAAAGCATCTCCCAGATCCTCAGTTTGAGCAGAGCATCTCCCAGATCCTCAGTTTGAGCAAAGCATCTCCCGATCCTCAGTTTGAGCAAAGCATCTCCCAGATCCTCAGTTTGAGCAAAGCATCTCCCAGATCCTCAGTTTGAGCAGAGCATCTCCCAGATCCTCAGTTTGAGCAAAGCATCTCCCAGATCCTCAGTTTGAGCAAAGCATCTCCCAGATCCTCATTTTGAGCAAAGCATCTCCCAGATCCTCAGTTTGAGCAAAGCATCTCCCAGATCCTCAGTTTGAGCAAAGCATCTCCTAGATCCTCAGTTTGAGTTCAAAGCATCTCCCAGATCCTCAGTTTGAGCAAAGCATCTCCCAGATCCTCAGTTTGAGCAAAGCATTTCCCAGATCCTCAGTTTGAGCAAAGCATCTCCCAGATCCTCAGTTTGAGCAGAGCATCTCCCAGATCCTCAGTTTGAGCAAAGCATCTCCCAGATCCTCAGTTTGAGCAGAGCATCTCCCAGATCCTCAGTTTGAGCAAAGCATCTCCCAGATCCTCAGTTTGAGCAGAGCATCTCCCGGATCCTCAGTTTGAGCAAAGCATCTCCCAGATCCTCAGTTTGAGCAGAGCATCTCCCAGATCCTCAGTTTGAGCAAAGCATCTCCCAGATCCTCAGTTTGAGCAGAGCATCTCCCGGATCCTCAGTTTGAGCAAAGCATCTCCCAGATCCTCAGTTTGAGCAAAGCATCTCCCAGATCCTCAGTTTGAGCAGAGCATCTCCCAGATCCTCAGTTTGAGCAAAGCATCTCCCAGATCCTCAGTTTGAGCAGAGCATCTCCCGGATCCTCAGTTTGAGCAAAGCATCTCCCAGATCCTCAGTTTGAGCAGAGCATCTCCCAGATCCTCAGTTTGAGCAAAGCATCTCCCAGATCCTCAGTTTGAGCAGAGCATCTCCCGGATCCTCAGTTTGAGCAAAGCATCTCCCAGATCCTCAGTTTGAGCAAAGCATCTCCCAGATCCTCAGTTTGAGCAGAGCATCTCCCAGATCCTCAGTTTGAGCAAAGCATCTCCCAGATCCTCAGTTTGAGCAGAGCATCTCCCAGATCCTCAGTTTGAGCACGAGTCTCCGTGATCCCACTCGCCCCCGCAGTTCAGGACACGGTCTCGCAGCTGCAGCGCCTCGTGCAGGCCATGAGCACGTACCACACCGACTGTCATGAGATGATGAAGGCGTGCAGAATTTTCCCAATCGAGATGGACCTGACTAAGAACACGTTCCAGTACCAGAGCACCACGCCGCTACACGAGGAGTTCGGCGATGATGATGACGGGGACGAGTTCGGCGCCTCTCAGCGCGACGACGAAATGCTGGACTGCACCGACGGCGGCGGCGCCGGGGAAGAAGTCGACGGAGGTCGCTCACAGAGTCGAACGGGGCTGCACCGGCCTGCCAGCGGGGCGACCTTTGATGAGCCGCTGCTGCAGCTGGACTGAGCTGCGTATCCTGACTCTCAGTGCCGCTTCTGCGATCGGCTTGTGTCGGATCTGACCCTGCTGTGTCCCCTGACCCTGCTGTGTCCCCCTGACCCTGCTGTGTCCCCCTGACCCTGCTGTGTCCCCCTGACCCTGCTGTGTCCCCCTGATCCTGCTGTGTCCCCCTGACCCTGCTGTGTCCCCCTGACCCTGCTGTGTCGATCCCCCTGACCCTGCTGTGTCCCCCTGACCCTGCTGTGTCCCCCTGACCCTGCTGTGCCCCCCTCATCCTGCTGTGTCCCCCTGACTCTCTTCCCTTTTGATCCTAAGACTCAATGCTTATGGTAGCTTTGTTAACCTCCGAGGCATATCAGCTATGAATATTCGTCAACCTACCAACCATAATTTTCATGTTGTTACCTGAATTGGATATCTGTTCTAATAAATATTCATAGTCTCTTGAAAATGGTGGCAGATTAAGTGCCTGTTATGAAGTTGTTAATAATTTATTTAATCTTCCAAAGCAGATGAGGTGCAATGCACTTTTATTATGCTAGTTTACATTTGTCACTGCCAATAATTACTCCTGTAAAATGCTTGCTACAGCCAGATCGCTTTGTTTGTTTGTTGTAAATGTCAGTTTTGTGCCTTCGAATGCTTTAATTTACTTTTTCGTTGCTTCTAGGTTGGGTATTTTCTTGCTGTCTTCCCAATTAAAACTGTTTATTTCAAAGCTCGCTGTTCGGTGCCGGTTCTTCCTCAGCTCCTTTATATTTTCCAAGAAACATCCACCGGCGAAAGCGCTCTCCAATAATAGTTTTTGACATCCGCGTTTTACTTGATGCTTGTTGTTTTGCTTTTTTCTAAAGGCATTTTGTACTATTTTGTCATTTTGTTCTTCCAGTCAATTTAGGACAAGTTTAGGGAACTGTTGACTCAAAAACGAATTTAAAAGAATTCCAAGATTTCAAAAATATATTTAGAATAATTTTCTTAGTTGATAATGTCAAAAACATTTTGATGCATTGCTTGTTGGAAGAATTATTTACTCGCATAAACATATGTACTTGGCCCTAATGGCAATGAGCAAGGATAAAACACAATTCATGAGCAGCACTCAGACATTCTCCAGCATCCGTAGGCAGTGATGGAGCATTCTCCATCATCCTGTGCCAGTGCTGCAGCATTCTCCAGCTCCTGTAGGGAGTGATGGTCATTCTCCAGCACCTGTAGGGAGTGATGGTCATTCTCCAGCACCTGTAGGGAGTGATGGTCATTCTCCAGCATCCGTAGGCAGTGATGGGCACTCTCCAGCATCCGTAGGCAGTGATGGGCACTCTCCAGCATCCGTAGGCAATGATGAAGGATTTTCCAGCACCTGTAGGGAGTGATGGTCATTCTCCAGCATCCGTAGGCAGTGATGGAGCATTCTCCAGCATCCGTAGGCAGTGATGGATCATTCTTCAGCATCCCTAGGCAGTGATGGAGCATTATCCAGCATCCGTAGGCAGTGATGGTATTCTCCAGCATCCGTAGGCAGTGGTGGGGCATTCTCCATCATCCGTGAGCAGCGATGTGGCAATTATACAAATAAAGCCTTTGCAAAGATAGCAGGCATTCCCCCTAAAAAAGCATCCCCAAGATAGCAAGCAATCCCCAGATCGCAATCATCTATGAATTACAAAACTGTTTACTCCTCAGGGTCTCTGCTTGTCCGCCGCTGTTCACCAAGTTGGCAAGCGCATTGTCAGATGAAGTCAACACTTGTACTGTCAATGCCATGCAGCGCCCCATTGTTCTCCACACCCTCTCTTCTCATTGTAAACTCCGTCGGGCCTTCACGTTTTCAACTGCAAATGCGGCAATTGCAGTCGTTCGGACTGAGCTCGCGTGTTTCCCGCTGAACTTGTAGTTCCCACTGACCTCTATGTGCAAGCCTATTGCATGACAGAGGGGTGGCAGGACATTGCTACATTGTACAGATACATTAACCAACTGTCCATTTATAGTTGAAGTTCAGCTCAAACTATAACAAAATCTGTTTAAAATTTTTTTTACTCAAAAAAATCATTTTATTTAACAGTCTTCTTCCACAGCATATTATGAAAGACATTCATTTATATAATAATAATATTTTTGTTTTACTTTTCCGACCGCATCAGCAAACATACTCGTATCAACTGAGAGTTTGCCCTGTCAAATTCGCCTTCCAGTGCATCGTCTTTAAAAAATCAAATACATGTACTTACGGCAGTCATTGGTTCCCAGGTGAAAATTTTTTGTTTGGCTCTATGTAATCGATTAGATAAAAAAGGGCTTAACCGATTTTTATGAGACTTGCACTGTTCAATCAGAAATCACAACTAATTTCCGCTGTAAAATTTAAACTTAACTTTCTGAAAATTATTTTACAATGCTGCAAAACTAAAAATAAAATTTAGAAAACAAGAACAGATGGCGGAGGGAGAGGGCAGAGGAAGAGGGCGGAGGAAGACGGCGGAGGAAGACGGCGTGAGAGGTCGGGAGAAGAGGGCGAGAGAGGGTGGAGGAAGATGGCAGGCTAGGGGGGAGGGAGAGGGCGGTGGGCGAAGGCGGAAGAAGAGGGCGGAGGAAGACGGCGGTAGAGGGCGGAAGAAGAGGGCGAGAGAGGGTGGAGGAAGATGGCAGGCTAGGGGGGAGGGAGAGGGCGGTGGGCGAAGGCGGAAGAAGAGGGCGGAGGAAGACGGCGGTAGAGGGCGGAGGAAAAGGGCAGGCTAGGGAAAAGAGAGGGTAGGTGAGAGCGGTGGGCAGAGGCGGAAGAAGAGGGCGGGTGAGGGCGGAGATATAGGACAGAGGGAGATGCATACGTTTTTGGTGCACAAGCCGAATTTGAAGGGGAACTCTGGTGAAGATGTGCAATACGACCTAGGTGTGTTCTCGACATTCGAGTATAATATATTGTTTTTTTTGCACACAATTACTCAGCAAAATTGAAAACAGCCACCCTAGAGCATTGACAGAGCTACTGAAATGAGCTCACTTACACAGACTAATTCTCGAAATAAGTTATCATAATTAACCAAGTTTGTCATTTCTGTGCACGCTTAATCAATCGCAAATGGAAAGGCAAATGACGCAGGTTTTTCAAACTCTCGTTCAGGCCCACAGGGTACAATCAACTCAAATGAGTCACCGACTCATGCAACATGAAATGAAAATTGACGTGCAAAATGCAAATCAAAAGCAACCAAAGCGAAGTAAACTAGATCTCACTGAAAATCATGAAATTCAAAGAGCCAGCTCATTGTGTGCACGGTTAATTAACACATTAGACAGGGTGGGGTTCGTTTCTGCGCTAATTAGGCTAAGATCTACATTTCATCTCGCACAATATATCGTGCGAGATCGTGCGCCCACCACACCTGGGGGAGGTCGGGGGTGACTGACATGGCAATTTCCTTACCCTGGCCAAACCCGCGCGCAGTGTCTATTCTAAATTTTATCGATCGATCGAAGGGTGGGGTTGGGGTGCCTGCTAGCCCTTATAAAGATGTGTTTAGAACTGCAGCCTGAACCACTTGCTACGTTCGTAGGCTACTTTGTTTGAATTCATCAGTGTCTTGGCAAGCAGCTCAATTTGGTGAGTTTATTAATTACCAACTCTAATTATACACTGCCATTATATGCTTTCAAGCAGGAATTATGTTTATATCTACGTCTGTTGTACAAGATCGTCTCTTGACCATCTAATGCATCTGAATAGTTCGCCTTTGGCACTCTAGTGACTAGCTAGGGAATGAAAGGAGCAGAGGAAAATAAGTCGGTGCCTAAACTCACGAACTCCCTCTTCCATACAATGAGTCTCGGGACAAGGTTGACAAATTTGGGTTAACACCATATTTTAGAACTGAAAAATAAGTTACTGAAAACCGTTTTTTTGCAACAATAGGACAATGGGTCATAGGATGATCATTCGCTGTGTATCTGAGACAAGCCTTCGGATTACTAAAAGCAGTGATCGACATTCTCCAGCATCCGTAGGCAGTGATGGAGTATTCTCCAGCATCTGTAGGCAGTGATCGACATTCTCCAGCATCCGTAGGCAGTGATGGGCACTCTCCAGCATCCGTAGGCAGTGATGGTATTCTCCAGCATCCGTAGGCTGTGATGGGCACTCTCCAGCATCCGTAGGCAGTGGTGGAGCATTCTCCAGCACCTGTAGGGAGTGATGGTCATTCTCCAGCATCCGTAGGCAGTGATGGTATTCTCCAGCATCCGTAGGCTGTGATGGGCACTCTCCAGCATCCGTAGTCAGTGGTGGAGCATTCTCCAGCACCTGTAGGGAGTGATGGTCATTCTCCAGCATCCGTAGGCAGTGATGGTATTCTCCAGCATCCGTAGGCTGTGATGGGCACTCTCCAGCATCCGTAGTCAGTGGTGGAGCATTCTCCAGCACCTGTAGGGAGTGATGGTCATTCTCCAGCATCCGTAGGCAGTGATGGTATTCTCCAGCATCCGTAGGCTGTGATGGGCACTCTCCAGCATCCGTAGTCAGTGGTGGAGCATTCTCCAGCACCTGTAGGGAGTGATGGTCATTCTTCAGCATCCCTAGGCAGTGATCGACATTCTCCAGCATCCGTAGGCAGTGATGGATCATTCTCCATCATCCGTAGGCAGTGATCGACATTCTCCAGCATCCGTAGGCAGTGATGGATCATTCTCCATCATCCATAGGCAGTGATGGGCACTCTCCATCATCCGTAGGCAGTAATCGACATTCTCCAGCACCCGTAGGCAGTGATGGTATTCTCCAGCATCCGTGGGCTGTGATGGGCACTCTCCAGCATCCGTAGTCAGTGGTGGAGCATTCTCCAGCACCTGTAGGGAGTGATGGTCATTCTCCAGCATCCGTAGGCAGTGATGGTATTCTCCAGCATCCGTAGGCAGTGGTGGGGCATTTTCCATCATCCGTGAGCAGCGATGTGGCAATTATACAAATAAAGCCTTTGCAAAGATAGCAGGCATTCCCCCTAAAAAAGCATCCCCAAGATAGCAAGCATCCCCCAGATCGCAATCATCTATGAATTACAAAACTGTTTACTCCTCAGGGTCTCTGCTTGTCCGCCGCTGTTCACCAAGTTGGCAAGCGCATTGTCAGATGAAGTCAACACTTGCACTGTCAATGCCATGCAGCGCTCCATTGTTCTCCACACCCTCTCTTCTCATTGTAAACTCCGTCTGGCCTTCACGTTTTCAACTGCAAATGCGGCAATTGCAATTGCAGGGGCAAGGTTGACAATTTTTGGTTAACACCATATTTTAGAACTGAAAAATAAGTACTGAGAACCGTTTTTTTGCAACAATAGGACAATGGGTCATAGGATGATCATTCGCTGTGTATCTGAGAGGAGCCTTCGGATTACTAAAAGTAGTGTTGTCTTTAAATGAGCATGTCTGGTTTACGGGATATAGCATATTCTTAGCATTACTATTCTTAGTATTTAGAAAATTTATACACATTGATATGTACTTTTCAGTAATAGTAACAGCTACTATATAAGCTAAATAGCTTTATATTTTTAGTATAGAGGATTTGGATTAGAGCTGCGTCTTCGTGTCGCGCTGTTTATGATTTTCTATCTTGATTTACATTACAAATAGCTATGAAAGTCCTGTGCATTTTAAATGCATTTTAAAATCATTAAAATCATAAAAATTGTTTTAGTCGGTTGTGTCACTTAAGCGGTCTGTCTTGAACAACACATTCCATGAGATCTTGTATCTCGACATCAGTCAGATTAGCCGGCATTGGTTCTGCATTCGTGTCCGAAAATAGACTTTGCGTGAGAGCTTCGAAGCATGGTAAAAAAACTTTAGGAATTTGCCACTTGTATTACTTCTTACATTAGTTCCTTTGCGAACAAGCGGTTCGCTGTCCTTGTCCTCGTTGTTGCACGATAGACTCTGCGCAATTTTAAAATTTTGTCTTCCAATCCGCTCCTTGTCGATTTCCTTGTCCAAGTTATCCATTTGATCTCTCATTTCCATCATATTTTTTGAAAGAGCATCTTAAGGCATGTCTCAGTTTTTCGAGGTACCTCAGCTGGTTGTCCTTGCTCTACACCCTGACATGTAGATTGATACAGATTCAGGTACTAGGTACATTCGTTGAAAACTACTATTCTCCTTAGCTCGCATTCCTACTTTCGTTTAATTGATCGTATTACATTTGCTCCTCCCGCGGCGGTACCAACTACTCCAGACGTTATCCTAAGCGCAGTGCTTATAACAGGTAGAGCAGCAATTATTGGAGCCAAAAAAGTAAAAATCCTCCGTGCTGGACAAGAATTTTCTTTTTTGCAGTAATTGGAGTCTTCTGTTCCAAAAGCTAACGTATATATCTGCGATGCTTCTCAAGTCGTCTTTTGTTACTGTTAGAACTAATAATATTAAACAGAAAGTCTACTAGACACCGTATCTCAGACTCTGAAAGTATTTAAAAAAACTTTTTCTCTGCTTTAGATGCTTTAGCCAACACACAATTTGAAGTAAAAAAGCACATTGACACAACAAGCAAGCATTTCGTTTTCCTTTTTCTGTTAGTTTGCTTATTCTTACAAAAGAAATTCACTAAATTTTCTTTAAAACAATTAATCTTTGCTTATAAGTTAGTCCGACCTACGTCTAAAATGCAGTACGAAAAAAACGTGCTTTAGGACGAAAATTAAACGGCTTTCCGCGCTGGTCCGACAGTCGAATAGAAATCTCTTAAATTTGTTTCCGATTTGTTTTCAAGTAGCAGGGCATTTGCAATGCACTGCTATTGCGTACAAGTTCTCCGTTTTTCTTTTGTCGGAGTTCCACAACTCGAAGCAACGGTACTGATGTACTTCCCACTGCTTAATACTCGATTACACATCATCCAAGTAAATTTTGTTATTGCGCCAAATACCATTTCTCAACCAATATTGGTGTAGTTTGATGTACAATCTCTCCTTCCGTTTTTTGAAGATAGTCTCCAAAAATAGATAAATATATAGATAGCGAAACAAGTCTTGTAGAATCACCAGGCGATAGAACACAATAGTACACTGCCAGCGGTAGGCTTTGATAATTTTTTTCCGAGACTAATCCAGAAATTTTCTTCTAAGAGTCAAATTTGAAAGCTTCCATAAATGTAACTGGTAGTTCTAACCCAATAGTTTTTAGGCAAATTTTTCATCTGTACCAGACGCGTACGGTTGCCAGGAAACGTAAGCATCCAAGTCTGCCTCTGCCCAAACACGACCCCAATAGTTTTTCTTTGATCGTATTATTGAGTATTATTTGTCGACCGAGATTTTTAACTGTGGTTCGATCGTGCACACTACGAGTTAGACAAATATAACTAGCTGATAAACTTCGCATGCGCGCTTCTGGATCAGATGGGTTAAAAAGACCTTGTCAAAGATACAGACCAGTCAAAGGGATATAATGCGCATGCTTTGTAAACATAATAGTACGCTCGTAAATTCTGGCAACTTAGCAATCTCACTTCGCAAGTCATCAACAACAACCAAATCGTGTGGTAAAAAACAATTAATCATCTGCGGCGTAAATTCGGGCACAAAAACGATAGGGCCAAGGCCAGTCTTTTCCCAGCATGTTCTAATTTGTTGTTGCTCGTCTGATTTCAAACTTGATCCATTGCACCAAACAAGGCGTGTTTTTATCAAATAATTCTTTTTTGTTGAGTCAGCAAACGCAAAGTCCGTTCAGTTTTACCAGAGTTTTAAGGTCCAGCAATAATAGCTCGTAAATGTAGAATCATGAGCTAGCTGCATACTCGTATTGTATGAGTGCATTTTCAAGCACCAAAGCGTTGCTTAACTTGCATGCATAACCTATAACTTCGCAGCAGCTTTTCTCTCCAACAAGTAGATGGATTGTGGGCAATCTCTCGTGCACCAGATACTAACAGCTTATCCGCTTTAAACCTCTCTTGCACGTCAGAATTTTTATCATAGGCCACGTCGTGAAGCATGCAAAATGTCAAGCCGATTAATTCCTCGTTGTCCCTTTGCAAGCCTAGCTTGTAGTTGAGTACCTGGACCACAAAACTGATATCCGCCGGGCAAATGTGCTTCAAGTGGTAAATTGTTAATTGACTAATTTACGACACCAAAAGCTTGTTGCTTCTTAACCTTTCTAATTTCAATTGTTGCAATCTTTAAAGCTATTTTTACGTATATTTAAACATAATTTTTTTAAATTGCTTAGTGTTACAAAGCACCCGCATAGTGCACCAATCACCAAAAAATCAGTTTATTATATAGTTATTGATCAGTGCTGCCAAAGCCGCCAAAGCCGCGTCTTTTGCTTGGTCGGCGGTTCAATCATTCCAATTAAATTGTCTGCCTCCGTCACATAGACTAAAGCAAGCACGGCTTGCTCCAGAATCAGCTGTGCGATGGTAAGGCCAGCATAATAGTTAAAATCTTCTATGCTGAAGTTAAACAAAACAATGATGATTTCGCCCGTATAGTCAGGATCGTTGACGCCCCCGCCGACAAATATACTGCGTAGCGCCATGCTAGACCGTCCTTCTATTCTCCCATAGGTGCCTGGCGGTAGCCGAACTTTGATTCCTGTCCGGACACTTCAGGATTCGTAGGCCGGAATGAAGTCATCTACGCCTGGGTATAATCATATCCAAATGAACTGACAGTTTTTCGGGTTGGAATCGTGGTTGACTCATACAAACGTTCGACCAAAAGTTTTTCTTGGAATATGAACGCTAGAAACTACATTTACGTCGAAAAACACAAGCTTAAACAAGTTGTTCAGTAATACGAATCTAACTATAAAAATATATTAAACTATAAAAATTAACTTGTCCAGGATCGTTTCGTATCGAAAAAGCTCATTAAAAGCTTTCTTTGTTGCACCAAAAACACTTTTTGTTTTCGACAGCGAATGGACTGCATGCGCGAAAAACTCATAAGCCTAAAAAAGGCGTAGGCATCATAGGCGAAAAACTCTAAAATAGTATTTATGCTTTAAACTTTGTGCCACGGACCTACAGACACCTTTGCAGCGTGAGACTTGATCTATAGTTCCATTGGCATACACGAAGGAGTATTTTTTGGTGGCAAATACGAGCTATACCAGTTGCAGTGGTACAAAACCTTTAAACTCGTCTTTCCACGCCAAAAGTCGACCCTTGTGCTTTGTCGAGTACAGAGCATGCATTGGAGAATAGTTATTCGTGTCTAGCAAACCTTCTGCCAAATCTGTGCAAAAAGTTGTTATTTTAATCACTTAATTCTTTACAACAACGAATTAAAACGAACTGCGCTAAATTATTTTGCGACATTTCCTGATTTTGTTATAAAAAAGTGTCCAATGTGTCCAGTGCCGGCTTTTATGGACACCCAAGATTTTCTTTACGTTGAATTTAATAGATTTGGATTATTATACCTATTAAGACGTGACTTTTATTATTTCAAGAATTTCTTTCGTGTAGTTTAAGTTTTGAATATTAATATGAGCGTAATTTAGTTTTAGAAGAAAAATGCACGGCCAAACCAATAAAGGTTGTAGTTTTGGTTAAAGAAAATGCAAAAGACTAATCTCCATTTGCAATGGGGTGAAAAGAATGCGTAACCTTAACGGCTTGAATCCTATACGATGCCACCAAATGTGATAGGTTTAAAATTAATGCGACTTGCCGGAATGAAATATTGAACTAATGCTAATTTGGCTACCAACGACAAGTAGTCTGTCGCGGATATTATATATAGCACCGAAAAGAGACAGGCCCCTTGTCTCGAGTGACCTATAGTTTCCTATGGGCCCTATGTCTCGCGGGACTCTAGATTTCCGCTGGGCTCCTTGTCTCCTAGGCTCTTTGTCTAGTTGCAAACTATGAATCACTTGTACTTTAGCACGGCGGTGACTCAGCGTCTGGCACAACTCAGACAGGCCCTTTGTCCGCGAACTCTTAATGAGCGGAGTGACTTGGTCCTCTATTTCCGGTAACAACAAAGGTTCCAAAAAACTTAGAATTTCGGTAGCTACGAGAATATGGCCTAAGGCTTTACTGCTTATATTGCACCAGCCGAAGAGCGTTATCGTGAGATGGTCTGATAGAGTAATGCCAATGGTTTCCTGATATATTACGTTCCCCGATAAGTCAATCCCAAAGCTAGATAGTCACGAAAGGTAGTTCGCTGCCGCATATCGAAGCTATGATTAAATGACTGAGACAAATCGCTATCAAAGAAGATTTTGATTAAATTGAACTTAATAGCTTAAATTGAGTTTCGAAATAATAATAAATTGACGTAGTTATTGAACGATAACTTAATAAATAAATAAAGTAGCGCACCAGCAGTAAAATAATAACGACTTAACAATAATTAATTAGCTAAGATAAGCTCGGCCTCTCCTGGGTCCTTACTAAACATAGTCTGTTAGAGCTAAGATTTTAGTCTACCTGACTAAGCTCAGTAGTTACGAGCTTCACTCACACTAAGACTCATAACGAGTTCTAATCACTAGTCATTAACTAAGTCAATTATCAGGCACTACAGGCCGGGCCTACACAAGACAATACAATACAAGACAAGACAGTACTAGACTGGGAGCACACAGTCCGGGCTAGAAAAACGAGAGCCAAGGCAAGAGTGGTGCTGGTGCACGCGGTATTTATATACCCGCAAAGCTAGTGCATTAAAACAACTAACAGTCACTTTGTCGCGCAGATACAGTATGCTATTCGTTGGCGCTTGTGCACGAGCTTCAGTGAATTAAATTTGCATGTTAGTATTACGTCATTATTCATAAATAATATAATAATTAATTGCGTGATTACCGAGTAATCCCAGGAGTCCTACCATACATGTACATTCTAAAATAAAGAATTTATAGAGATTATAATATTATTGATTAGACATAGTATGCTTGGTAAATACTGAAATAGAGCAATCACATGAACAGATTACTAGCAAAATTTGATGAAGAGTTAAAAAATGTCTGAGATAGGTCCCAATATTCAAATGCTTAAGTTGCATTGCTAGTTTTTGTTAATTCCACTTGGTAGAATTCTGTGCTCGTTTGAGACACTTTTACACACTTCACGTCCTTCTGTGTAAGAATTGGCGAGTTGATATATAGGTGTTGAATTTGGCTAGAAATAGCAATTGATGACATGGTTTCCGTTCTTGACTCGGTATTTGTAGGCCTATTGCGAGCTTGGTTTGTTAGGTCGTTGTAGCCGACTAGTGGTGATGGTGTACGCAGTTGGTCTAGGACAGCTGTTACTGGTGGTCGTGGGTTCGTTTGTGGACTAATTGATTGACTAATAGATCTTAGGATTGACTAATAGAATCGAAGTCACTCTTGCAAGAGTTTTAGAAGATGACGTTGCAGAATAAATGCGGTTGTCTGCTCATCGCGTAAAGGCACCATTCTCGATTGCTGTAGAAATAATTAGATGAGGGTAAATTTGGTAAGCGTATATGCAATATGTATACAGAATCTGAACTAGCAGACGATTAATCTAAACAGAAACCGAACTAGCAGACAATCAATCTAGAAACTGAACTAAAGTAGGTAATTATCTTACCTTCTTTAACACAGCGCTCGGCCAATTCCTCCTGACGTGATCATTTGACTAACGATGCAAGTATAGTCGAACAACTGGTGTAATGTAAATTTAGTTTGAGTTTTATTGAATATTTTCCGTGTGTGCTGTATATATAGACACGCTGGCGATGACAAATTATAATATAATATTATATATTAATATAATATTATATATTAATATTAATATTATATATTAATTATATTATACATATATATACACACAAAAGCATGCTGACGTGGTTGGTATAGTATCTGTAAACCTTGTTTTTTACAAACTTTTACAAACTTGTAAAAGTTGGTGGGAAAAACTATGGGTACTTAATAATAGAGAATTTTTTATCTTTCTTCAAAAGGGTGATAATAATCGCAAGTTTTCAATTCCACATTTCGATAACACTTAAAATGTGTGAATAGCTTTAAAGTAAATTTAACTTGAATAGAATCTTATGAATAGTGTGTTTGTGTCACCATTCCTAGATTCGTTAACATTGTATTTTGGACAGGTGTCTATGCACATGTCATTCGTCTGGATAAGCAATTATTCGTTGCGTAAATGTTATTCAACGTGCACTTGAAATTTTAGACTGTTTGTACATGGAATTTCAAACTGCGTGCACATAAAATTTTGGACTGTCACTTTTTGAGCCTTTACTGACTAAATATTTCGCCAAAAGGAAATCGGCTTTCCTACTGACTGAGGAAAAGCGTATACTACTGATCTGTTGTCAAGAGATCAAACTTGCTGGCGATGACAAAAATTGAAAACAATCAAGTTAATTAGCTCGATGCGGTTTCAGATACAAGACTGTATCTTGCTTGCGACCGATGGATATCGAAACTTTGAGTGCAACTCTTTTCTTACGGATCGGTTCGGACCGTACTGGTGCAGTCCGATCCACACCTTCGTGGGACGTATTTAATAGTGTGCTTGCATGGCTTTTGCGATTAACTCAAGCATCAAGTCTAGCTGTTCGATTGCTCCATATTGCCAATTACTACCTCGAGATGGAAAATCATCAATTTTTGTCAATAGCTGATTAATAACACGTGCGAACCAGTCATTGTAGGCCTCGGGAGATAACAGCATGTCACTATTTGCAATAGTCTCATCGAATGATATTGTCGCATTGTTGTTATTGAAATAGGCCGAGATTATCTCCTTGCTTGATTCATTGCCGTCGCCGTCGTCTGCTGTTGTCTGTTTCGGTCGAGATAGTTTCACTTTTAAGTGAAAGCAGACTCATTAATAAACTAGGCGAATTAATTTTTCCAATATTTTAAATATTGGTCCTCTTAAAGGTGCAATCAACTCGGCAGGAAGTAAAACCCGAGCTCTCTTGTTCACTCTGTTCAAAAGTTGGAGTAAATTCAATAAAATTTACCCAACCACGATAAGCTGACTCGCGCAAAGCAATGGACCACCCATATAGTGGGTTTTCGAGCAGGTTTTGCAGCGATCCGGTCAGTAATCGTTCCGGCGAAAAACAATCACAATGCGAGGGGGGATGCAGCTCAGCTTGATTGCTGAACTTTTTTCGGCATTGTGCACGCGGCATTGTGTGCACCTAGCTAGTGCACTCGGCCGTATCGAGCACAATATTATTAGGTTCAGAGTTAACTACGGTATGTCATTTGCGGCTGTAAGAAAAAAATGATGATTTGGTTTGGTTGGGTATAGCTGACACGTTTACTAGACATGAGGAAACAAGGCAAATAAATGAAAACAAGGCAAAATGTTTGTGAAAAATTGCATCGCAACTGCGATTTGATTAGTTGTTTACTTGTTTAGTTTAGTTTAGTTAACATTTGAGATTAAAAAATCATTGACATGGTTAAGATATTCAATTCATGACTGTTTTGAACACCCATAAGAACAAACTTTTTCGAAAAAATGTTACAAAAAGCCTTGGTTTTGATGTTGATTAAAAAAAAACTGCTTGTGGAAAAGTTTCTGCGTCGTACCCAACTAGATAATCCGAATAGTACCCTGCATATCTTTTTAGACTATAGAACCCGAATTTTGGCCAAACATGACCAATAAAGCCAACAGGGACTGCTCTGAATTTTTACTGAATCGTAATGTACACAATTAATAGTATCGTTGATAAATCGTAAAGCTAAAACTACCTGAAAACTTAATTTACAATTATATACAGTTAGGTTTCCTGCCGGACAAAGTTGGATTTTAGCGTTTTAATAAATTAAACTACAGCTTAA
Source organism: Macrostomum lignano (assembly GCA_002269645.1). Classification (NCBI taxonomy): domain Eukaryota; kingdom Metazoa; phylum Platyhelminthes; family Macrostomidae; genus Macrostomum; species Macrostomum lignano. The sequence goes on along the minus strand of NIVC01003922.1, from coordinate 19,657 downwards.
GCATTGTTGATCGGCTTAAGAATAGTTTGCAAAACCGGTTTCTGGCCTGTAGCTTCTGTTTGATCTGTTTGATCTTTTTAAGCAGACGCAGATTCAGACTTGCAGTAAGTATTAATAGGACAAGTGGCTAAAACGGAAAAATAATAATACAAGTTAAACATGACTATACTATCGTAAATTCGGATAAATTACAAAACCTGGTAGGCATACAAGGAGTTAACGGCAGCAAAAATGTTTTAAGCTTTTTTTCCTAAATAATGTTTCCCTAGCCAAATTTAACAAATTTTAGTTAAAACTTTATAGGTAAAAACTTTGTCAAAATTTTTACTCATCATCATCAGAGCTGTACGAATCGTCCGATGAAGACAAGCTAGCTGTAGTAGCGTCCGCAGCACCGCGGCGGCAGCAGCAGCATGCTTTAAAAATGCTGTCTGGCTGGTGTACTCACCAAGATCTTTGCTGGTGGAGCCTCCACCCAGTCTGTACCATCGGCTCCACCAGAATTGCTTTGCTGTGCTGAGCACTGCGTTTTCGCACTTGTTTTTTAACGGTTCAGTAGACATCGCATTCGATGGAGGTTTATTTGATTCAGCAGTCAGACGCTGGTGCTTAATTGTAGCTGACTTGGTAGGCGTCACCTCGCTTGAAGTCTGCAGGCTTTGTTTCTCTGCTTTTGCTGGCAGGTAGACGGGGACGGACTCCTAACTGGCACACGTCAAGTTCAAGGACTACTATACGTTAATTTAGTGGTCCTTGGTCAAGGTGCTGCAACATGTCAGAAGATTCGATAAGCGTTAGAGAGCGCACAGTGAATGTAATACGCCAGACGAGGCTCATTTTCGGACAATACAAGCTCGTTGCTTGCACTGTCATTTGGTAGGTACCGCTGACTCAGAAAATCAGAAATGAGCACCTCTTTTCCATGTAAATGTTCATTGTCGATCCTGATTGTGGCATAAGGGTAGGCCATTGTTGAGGCTCGAGAACTCGAGGACGTCGTTAGCATGCTGATGATGTGCTTTTGTTATTCGTGCCAACGTTCGACATCTTGGATCTCGTTCAACTTAACTGTTTTCGACCGGCTGCAAAACATTACATTAATTATTATTTATAGTCCCTCAAATTAATCGCCAGTCGCGAGAGTCGTGCTTAAAAGGCGAGTTGTCGAATTCCGGCCTTTCTGCGATTCCGCGAAAAAGCTCCATAGGATTGGAGAATTATTGGATACCATTTTTTACTCTTGATCAAGGCCTTCCACGCAATAGACTGAAACTGGCAGGACGAACTGGCTGTGGATGTAGACTGTTCTCCAATTTAATAAATCGGATTTGCCTCGGAGCGCAAAATTAACTCTATTGATGCAAGCGACCATGTCTTACAAGCGATCGAATTTTAGTATTAATTCTTTTGCTGCAATGAGAGCTCATTAAAAATTACCCATTTTCGGGTCTTGCATCTATAGCAAGCATTGCATGATATGCAGTCATATATTGCCCGAGCAGCATTTTTACGCAATACGCTAGTCTCCAGGACGTATCATTTTAACGTAAATACTGGCATTACCTGCACTACACGGCATGTCAGTTCATGCCTTAAAACGCTGCATTGGTCTCAAGCGTAGTGCCCTGCAACTGATCACATACTGCATGAAAAAAGCAATTCCCATCACCCGGGATCCGAACAACACCTAGCGTATTAAATAAAACCACAGCTGGTGAGGCTAACTCACCACTGTCAAACCTGAAAGATTGAAGTTATACTTAAGACAGAGCTTTTTTATATACTCTGTATATTTACAATTGCAAAAAAGTCTTAAATGGACAATAATTAGAATTTTTTTACAGAAGGCTTTGCCAACAAGATAGTACCATTGCACTAATTCTGTTACGAATTTTTCATTGGTGTCAATCTGTATTGTAATATACAATGTTGTAGTACGTTAGTGTGTAGAAACAAATTAAATAATGTAAAATTATGTAAAATAAAATTATGTAAATTTAAAATAATGTAAAATAAAAAATGTAAAAATTACCTAAATTACATGTACAATGAACACGCGCAATTTTATTTCTTCTCCAAAGTTCAAGGCAATTTCGTCTACATCCCGGAAAGATTCGTGCGAAACCGGTAGTTGCATAACAACTCGCCTGTTGTTTTCCCTTTGGTCAGAAGAGCCACCAACCGCGCCTGATGGACACGGAGCACCCAGAGATTGAAACTGAGTTTCATGTACCAGTACTGGTATCATGTACTGGTATTCGTGTACCAGTCAGTCAAAGTCGTAACCTCGGTGTCGTCCAAGTTGAGCCGAACTTCAGAGCAAGTACATCCAAGTACAACAGCACCGGCGTACTCCTGTACTTTTGCTCGTCTTATCGACAAAATGTCGCCGACACTCCAATTGACAGTTTGATCGGAGGACGACCCCCAAAACGTGCAGGAGACAGAACGACAGGACTGGTCAACAAGAGTCACTGGCTACGTTTATCCGCTTCCCAGCCTTCGTCACAACTTCCTCGGGCTGCTGCAGTGTGTCGATTGCTCCAAGGACATCGACATTTCCAATAAAAGGCAAATAAAGAGGGGACAAAAGGGTTTTTTGAGGTCTTTTAAAACCTCAAAACGCTTTTTGAAGTTAATTTAATCCTACCTACATCAATGGACGAATGAATATAATGGACTGCTAGTCTAGCCAACATCAAAGGATGAAGGCATAGAATGGATTGCTAATCTAGTCAAAATAATTTATAAAAGCCGAACAACTACAGTGCTACACAGTTGCCGATACAATTCATATTTTCTATACTATTATGTCTATTGTACATATATATTGTATTATACTGTCTGTCTATACAATACAAACAAGTAGATAGATCCAATGCAACTCAACCTTGCAGGCGTACGTTTTGAAGGTCGCTTATTCGCGTATAGTTACACGCCCGTTCACTAACAGTCGGAACTTCATTGCTTCGATATATTGATCCCTTGGAGTCAACTGAAAGAGACACCTCCATAGGATTATTCGTGCTGTTGTATCTCGGATCCGAAGTCTTTACCATTCCGCCGGCTATGCGAATAGCATCGAAAGTATTGCAAACTTCCCAAATAGACCGCAGGTCCTTGCCGAAAACGCTGACTCTCATCTCAGCCGAGTCGTCTATCAAGACGAATGAAATAACTTCGTTTCGAACTTCGTTTTTCGTGTACGACTTGATCTCCTTCAACTCAGTCACGAGGTCAGTAACCGCTGCATTCATGTAGCCCAGTTTCAGGCCGGAGATTTTAGCCCTTATCTTCTTGCTGATTGTAGACGCCGTTGTTGCTAAGTTGTTCAGTTTTAACAAAGTCGAAACAAAACATAGAAAATAGAAAGAGTTTCTAGAAATGTTGCAGTGCAAAATACTTCAGTAGAAATAGCAGATTAAAAAACACAATTTGCAATACATTTTGACTTTTACATTTACATTTACATTTTACATTTTAAGTTGCAATAGTCAAGCCCACACCCCAATCACCACCAGTTAACCCACACCACTAAACAGCCAATCAGAATGCAGATACCCCTCCCCTGTCTGCGATTTCTTTGTTTCCAGACTAAATCCGCTGGGGTGGGTGGGGTCTAGACCTTACAATAGCGTGATCTCGCGAGGCTAATTGAACTGCCAGGGCCAACCCCTCTCAAGGTTATCTGCGATTATCGTTTTTCACACTTAAACAATGAGTCATTTAGTTAGTCAATTTAGTCAGAATTATTAGTCAGTCATTTGGTAAATGGATTTCGTATATTTAGATAGATTTATCCAGTTCATGAGGACTTGTTTGGGTTTACTTTATTTTCCGTCCCTCTCTATCCAGTTCAGTCTTGTTATTCTTTTCTCTCTCTGTACCCGCCTTCTGATTGGCTCTATAATCTCGCCTATCTTCTCAGTCGCACACTCTACACTCTACCACCCCTCCTAATTCTTACTTGCAATCAACCCCAACCCGGATTTTACAACTAAGTCTTTGACATGACTAAGAAAGTCGCGACAATTAAAAACTGCCGAGTATTGCTACTTACTAGCTTAAACTGGTTTTAACTCAACCTCCCCTGGCCCAGCTTGGCTTAATCCACCCACCCAACATAGTGCTCTCGCTCCTTCTCTCTGCCAGCGTGAGCTTTACCCCTCAACCCGCAATCCCCCGCATGGCTTAGCCCAACCAATCCAGCCACTGCTGTCACTCTCTTGAGCTTAGCTCCATTTGACTGCCCCAGCCCTGCGTGGCCAACCCACCAACCACCCCCAAAACGTTTTGCTATAAATATATTCTCACTTTTTGCCCATTTTCTGTTCGCTACTGAATTTCTTACTATTACTACTACTATTCTTCTTGCTACTGAATCTACTTGCTACTTGCTACTAAACTCAATCTTATGAAAATTACCATCATCGAAGGCGGCCGGCCTCGACGCCGCCAGAACCAACCTTGCCGAAGTAAGTATCGTACGTATTGTTACTGCTTTTTCATTTCACCTCTCTTAGAAGTGTAGAGTTTTATAAATACTTAACACTTACAAAAACTTTCTTCTTTCTTGTTAACTCTTAGAAGCAAACAACCCGTAGAGTTCTAAATACAGATCGCGTACACACATTTGCTTTCTCTCTTTCTTCACTCTTTGAAGCAAACGAACCAATCGTACGAATCAGTCTTAGTCAAATTATTGAATTTAATTCTGGGCTTAAGTATAAATCAAACACGATTGTGTTAAATTAAAAAACTGACTATTTCACCATGCCTGTCTTCTTTCACAGAAATAGAATGCTACTTCTGCGGGGAAAATCACTGAGTGTCTCGCTGCGAGGCAGTGAAGCAATACTACGCCCAACAGCGGCAGGAGCAGCAGGCACAGCAGCAGCAGGAGAAGCAGCAACAGCAGCAGCAGCGACAGCAGCAGCACAAGCAATAGTACTGAATAGCACCCACCACAGTTGCAATCTGCGAGTCAAGTTATAAAATCCAAAGAGCAAGTGCTGAGCTTTCAGTGGAAAATTATCTTTTAATATTCTAAATAACTGTTTGTTTGTGATTTAATATTGTCTTGCTCTAATAACATTGGGGTTTGATCTGATTTTTTGTCAATCCTCAAATAAGCATTTCAAAATAGCTTAAATTGCTGCCTTTTTTAAAATTTGCTAAACAGTGTGCTTTCTGAACTTTCTCTTTTGAATTAGTGTAGAGGCGCAGTCATTGGCGGAAACTAATATAGAACAAATTTAATTTTACTACATGTACTTACAGTAAAACACTGCAACCTGGAACTGCCATATTGATGACGCACACAAACCTGTACATTTAAAGTAATTTAACTAACCAAAATACCAGAATGGCTGACAATAAATATACAGTAAACTTTTTTCTGCTTAAACTTCTATTGGATCTACATTTTAATCATTTGATGTAACCATGGGATAGGGCATAGGAACTTTTTCGAAAGTGCCTCCTATCCCGTGTACCCCCTGCACAGAGCCGTCGAGACTCGGCCAGGTTTCCGACCAGGCCTGGAGACTCCCGCTCTGCTGCACCCCCCTGCTGCCTTGGTTCCGTCTCCCCTGCCGCCACACCTGCCTTTCCGGAGCTCCCTGTCCCTCTCTGTACCCTCCCCTCTACCTTATCTCCCCTGCACTCCACCCTATTCTTCTTGTACTTTCCCTATCCCCCCTCTTTTTTGTCTCTCTCTGCACTCTATTCTTGCGCTGTCCCCTCTTTCTCTACGTCTACTTACAGTATGTTGTGTGCTCACCGTCCTCCCATCCTTTCCCAAACTCCCAAACGGTGACGCAAGTCGTGTGACCCCTTCTTCCCCCGGATGACTCATCGATGACTCATCCCCCTCTCTTGCGCAACCTTTTCTCACGCCATTGTTCTCCTCCCCAAATTTCTCATGCGACACCCACCCCACCTCCGCTTCTATTGTTCTCGTTTTTGATTCTTTTGTTCTCTCTACCCCCACCAATTATCGCATTTTCTCCGATTTTCTCTTTCTTTTGTTCTCGTTTTCGCACCTAATTATCACCTTTTCTCCAATGTTTACTTTTCCATTGTTCTTGATTCTCCTCAATTATCCCCGATTTCCAATTCCTTTGTTCTCGACCCCGGCCCCATTGTTCTCAATGTTTGCTTGCGCAACACTTTCGCGACCACCCGCTGCGCCAATTATCCCCCACCCCACCTCCGGATTGCACAATTTCCCTATTTCTCATGTTGCTATGCCGGTCTCATGTTTCTCATCATGACTCATTCTGACGTCATTCGGCCGGCAGCCAATCAGAGAGAGGGAGCCATGGGAACGACCTTGGAGCGGCGGCTGGGAAGGCTATAAAAGGAGGCGGTTTTCGGCATGAGAAGACTCAACTTTTGCCCACCTTCGGGCTCCTACACCAGCGCCTCGTCGCCTCAGCGCATCGCCGCTTCACCATCTGCCTGACTGCAGCCTACAGCCGCCCTCGGTCACTCCGCCTCTCTCTCTCTCTCTCTCTCTCTGTGCAGCTGCCGGTAAGTTCCTATTACTGATTTGTGCTCCAATTGCCTTTGCTTATCCGGAGTTTGCCTATTTTCTCCATTGTCTGATTAGAGAGCTGAGCCAGTTGTAATACCGTATCTTTTGCTATATTTTTACTTAATAGTGAAGCCGCCTAATTGCCTGATTATTTGCCTAAGGGCCGAATTATTAACTATTAAATAACTTCATCATTATTCACTCTTCCACCATCATTTCACTCATGGCTTGCTAAGCCTTTCTCCCGGGGTGGCAAAGCATAGGAAAGTTTGGGTAAGCTAATGGCCTCTCCCCGTGCAAAGCCCGCCTGTGAGTGCGTGCTGCGGGGCCGCGTGTGCGTGCAGTTGGCACACTTGGCACAGAATGGCAGTAGGAAGGTTGCAACCCCATACTGACGCGTCCCTTCGCCCTGAGCAATCTAAACTGTAGACAGTACATGTTCGCCTCATACTACTCTTAGTAATCAAGGTCGTAAGTCAGCCTCGCTCACAGTCACAAAGGATCCCCTGCTGAGAAATCCTCCAGATTGAGCCCAGAGTTCCCGATCATGCCCCAAGCAGAGTCCCTGTACTCGGCTGCATGTGTCTCCCCTGTTAGCCTAAATCTCCTGGTAACCATCCCAGGCGGGGCTCTAGCCTCTAGAGGTCTGGTAGAAAGATCCAGGTGCGCCAGGTCACATAGAGTGGTGGCAGCCACTCGGTCATACCATGACCGAGTGACCAACTATTGCACCTTGGCTACAGGTGGGGTCCATGTGGGTCCTTGGCCCTCTGGTCACGAAGCGCTACCAAAGCTACTAATCATGTGGGCGGGACAGTCTGGTGCTGGAGGTCCGTCAGGTCATTGCCCGGTCATAGGCAGCCTACGGTCATTGCCCCCTCTAGTCATGCGTTCGTCTCTCTACGGAGCGGGCAGGCGACAAGGGCGGTTACATCAAAATGGTGGCAGCGGTGGGATTTGGTGCAAACAGTGCTGAGTTTCGGACTGGTGGTTTAGATGTGACAAGTGCACCTGTGGCATCCCTCAGAATGGTGGCCGAAGCGCAAAGAGTGCCATGTCTAAATCTATCAATCGTAAAAATCGCCAATCGTCATTCTCTTCTCCCATGGCGTGAGGCAACAAAATCCAAAAATATTAATGTAATTTTTCAAATTTTTCGGGCTGCGAATTCGTTCAATTCATTCGAAATTTCCAAATTCATTCATTCGCCGAAAGCCCCTGATTCAACTTAAAATTAATTTAGCCGATCAGCTTCAGCGCTAGAAAGTGTGAAGTGGTAGACGAGCGGATTTGATTACAATCAGAATAGCTACCTGGTAACGGAGTGTGTGAAGAACTGCGAAAGTGAATTTTCCGGACTCACTTTCTATTTCATGGCAATATGCTTTATTTCCCCTCCCTTTCTTTCTCTCGCCTAGCCTACAGCAGAACTGTGTGAGTGTTGAGGTGGACAGCCAGCCAGGTACGGAAGCCTCATCACGCAAGCACAGGGAAGCTAGAAGCGAAGCATTTCTTTCCTTTGTCCTACCTCTTTCTTTTACTCGGGGGAGTGTAACAGTCGCTCTCCCTGATCGCTCAGTTAATCCTAGAAATGCGTAGAGACCGGAGCGTGTTTTGTTTGTCCATTAGAATGAACAGCTATCAAGGGCTAGGGGGAACTCGCTATATATGCATAGTAAGGGAAGCAGTAGTCATGGCCTTGGAAACATTGGGGGATACCAAAGTCTCGCAGGAATGGGAATAGCGGTGTGATTGTATCTCTGTAGGGTATCAGTGTGACTCAAAAATCTCGGGCTAAAAAAAGTGTCACCTCCTATGGAATACCTGCGATCAGCCCGGACCTGAATTCGGCGGCAACCCCTGGTGCCTTCATGGCTGGGATTCGATCCCAACGTGTCTGCTGACTCTCCCCACTGCATTGCAGACCCGGTAGTAACTGCTTTGGTTGCATTTGGGCTGGTGCAGTGGCTGGAAATAGTAGATCCCATAGTATCCTATTGATAGTGGAGTTCAGTGAGTATTGGAATGGTGTACTGGAAGTCTGGTGGCCCCCAGTGATCTCGTAATTTTTCCTGCTGCATTCTCCTCCTTTAGTAATTCCTCCCCCCCCCTGCTGTCAGTCTGATAGGGGAGGTGGGTGTGCCAATCAGCCCGACCCGGTAGAACGGCGCTCCTGCCCGACTTGTCAGCCTGGCCCAGGAAGGCGCTATTGTGCAACTCTTTTCCCCTCTGGCCACTGCAGCCCACTAAGCGCTTAGACGCAGGGTTGCATGCAGTCCCCTAATGTAAAAGCCCCGGTACATAGAGTGCCACCCCAGTGCCCCGCAAGGTCAATAAGACGGGTTGACGTCTCTGGCAACTTGGAATAACCTAGATGGAGGTACCGCTGTCTCCTGGTAGAACCGGGCGTTCAAGTACAGTAAAGTGGAGAGGCTGACAACTGTAGGACTTTCTCCGCCATCAGATAAAGGTCCCAAGTATGCTATTTCGAGCTGCAGCAAAGGTGGAGTATCGGAGGGGCAAGCATTTCAGGAAGATACTCACTTAGGTCTGTTTATCCTAGGAAAGCGGGCGAGAGTTTCAGGCTTGTAATCCGCCTAACCTGAAAACTTCGGGGACAGTTTAGTCTGGACTCCCGCTGCGCGCCTTCGCTCTGAACAGAAAGGGGAGGTCTTGGTTTTTGTGGATTCTGCTAGACGTAGGGGAGCTGGATTCCCGCCTTTTGTGAAGCTGCGTGTACAAGATTGGTAGTCCTGAGGTGGAAGCCCCACTGGACTCCGACGGTTTTCCGGCTGTGCAAGGGCAGTAAAGTGGGAGGACCTCCATGGCGATTGCTCCCGCCACTTGGGTTTTTGGGTCCAGGCGCCAACGCTTCTTCGTAGTAGCTTTCTTAAGGAAATGGGGTCCGGCGCGCAACCCTAGGGGAGAATTTGTACAGGTGCCGTAAGTCCGTTTACGGTCGGCATTTGGGTTCCCTAGCATGGCCGCAAAATGAAGGTCAAGTCTCTCTGAATAGCCAATTTTTCCCTGTCAGGATGTGCCATAGACAACTGGTAGTGGTAGCCGCAGTTGAGTTTGTGTGCTTTGCCGAGTGAAGCCGTTAGGACTGCCTAACTGGAATTATGTGGAGCCACCCGTTTTTCAATTTGTTTTCTTCGACGCCGCAAGTGTGTGAGTTTTGTCTGTGTTTGTGTGTTTCGGGTCAACTTTTCGGTCTTTACCTGTAGTTGCCCCGGCTTTCTTTTCTTTTCCTTCCCGGTAGTGGGTACTCCCCCAGCTATCCGGCATTCACATGTCACGGGCGCGTGGAGATAGGGTCGTAGAAGCTGTGTGCGCAGACGCCCCTGGTCAACCACCCTCGGCCGCTGACACCCCAGCAGTTGCCGCCCCCGCAGCCGCAATGGCCGCAGCCGCTGGTAACCAGGTCCCTCAGCCTCCAGAAGCAGTAGTAGTTGAGGAACCAGATGAAGGAGTAGCAGCTCCCGCTCCCAATCAGGGTGACGCAGCAGCCGCCGCTGCTCCCCGGACGCAGCCCAGAATCCTCCTCAGGCAGTCCCGCAGCTAGGAGACTTAGTTGCTGCTATAGCCAATGCGTTAAACCAGCTAAACATGGGCCAAGACGCCCAGAGGCCGAAAATCTACGTAGAGAAGTTCTCTCCCGGCGAACACTGTTTTGTGCAATGGGTAGAGAGAATGATCTACAAGCTGGACGCGGAGAGAACTGTAGGAGATCAGGCTAGGAAACAGGTGCTCATCTCGCACCTCCCAGGCGAATTTCAGAACTTAGCCTTAGGATTGGACGGGCAATTGCCATTTGAGCAGTTCGTATCTAGATTAGGCGAGCAGTTGGGCGAGGCCAACACTGATCTGGCTAAGAGAAATAAGCTGAAGAATCTGAGCCAGAAACCCGGCCAATCACATAGTGCTTTTGCTGCTATGATAAGATCTCAGATAACGGCCATGTTTCCTCAGATTCAGGGTGAGCAGAGAGAACAAGAAATCGTGTACACCTACTTGGAACACGCTAAGCTCCCCCGCCAGGTCAGACAAGATCTGTTGAGCCGTCGCTGGCAGACAATTGAGCAGGTGTTAGAACAGCAGCAAGCCCTGTTAGAAGCCGCAGACTTAGCCGGGAAATGGGACAGTAGTGGCCCGCCCAAGTCTGAGTCCCGCACCGAAGTCCGTCTGCAACCTCAGCAGCCACCCAGGCCCCCTCGCAAGTGGGTCAGGATGGTGAACCAGGAAGCTGACGAGACGGAGGAGGACGGTGACGGCCTATCAGAGATGCAAGAGAGGCTGGGCGCGCTAGAGCAAACGCAAAAGGATCTGCGCAACCAGCTGGTGCAGCTCAATGAAACTATGAAGGCGACAGCAGAGTCTGTTGCCCAGCTGCCCCAGCAGATGAGACCCCCTCGCCCCGCCACTCCCAACAGGAACTGGAGGCAGGGGCAGGGCGGCTCTAATAGCAGTAGGAACTGGCGCCAATCCCAGCCCCCGCCGCTTGCAATTCAGGAGGCGCCCACGCCGCCGGCGCCGGGTGTGCAGCAGCAACAATTGCAGCTTCGTGCGCCACCCGATCGCCATAGGCAAGATTTAGCGGATTGGGGCAGAGATATGTTAGACGAGGCTACCAGGGAGAGGCAGGAGAGGCTCGCCCAGCTAGCTGCGCGCGCAAGCTCTGATGCCTCCTCCTCCCACGCCTGAAGAGCCCCCGGGTTCGGGAAACCCGTGGGAGGGCTGAATGGCCCGGCCCGAACTCAGCCCCGTTCCCTCTCTAGGGCCCAGATTAACCTGCCACGCCCGCCCAGCAAGAAGTTTAGATTTGAGAAGGTACCCGATTTCTATCAGCCAAGACCAGCTAGAGGACAACGCGGGAGAGATATTGTTGTAGAGTTGCCAATTGAGAATGTTCCCACCCGCCTCCTGGTAGATGGGGCAGTGCGCTGTCTTTGCTAACAGTCAAAGACTTTACTAAAATTACCGGACAGAGTGTGGAGGCCCTGGAGCCCCCATGTGTGAAGGCCGTGTCCTACACGGGCAATGAATTAGAGATGCTAGGCCAGGCCACCCTCACAGCAGTTATTGGGCTAGAAGAGGTGAGAATCCTCTTTCTGGTCGTTGGCAATTCAGCAGCAGTTTCCCTCCTGGGTAGTGCTTTTCTAGCCAGTGCGCATGCTATCATAGACTATCGAACAGAAAATGTTTACTTGCTAGGTGTGAGTCTCCCATTCGACCCCCGCTGAGTAACAGATCGGTAGCTAGCCAGTGATTGCTTAATTCCCCCCCCCGATTCGCGTGTCGAAATTTTGCTCGTGTTGCCCCGTTGGAGACCGCTTTTCGCGTATTTACGTATGCCCTCTATTACTCGAATTTATGTTGTGACCTCGTGCTCGTTGGTGTTGTTTAAATATCTAAGATTTTAGCTCGAAAATTAGGCCCGTACGGTATGCGTTAATTCCCTAACAGTAAATATTAACTTGGAAACTAGTAAAATTTCTATGGGTCTGCTCCACAGGAGGTCCTGTCCCGCTGTTTAAGATTTTCTGGGAACAATGGAAGTCTGGGACCGTAGGAAATTAGCACCTTTAGGTCTGATTTCGTGTGTTTGTTCACACTTTGTGAAAGTCAGATTTGGGGAAAATTTTAATTGGTTTCGATGATGCAATAGTGGGGTGTGTATTGTAATTAAGTTTAGTAGACAGATGGGGAGCAATGTTTATTTTAGAGTAGGCTAGGTATAGACTCACTGTAGGTCAGGTAAGTAATTAAAGTCAGTTAGTGGGGCAATTAAGTTTCGAGTAGGTAGATTAAGTCAGCGTGAGAAGGATTAGTATCAGCAGTTGGGAAGCCGCAGAAACAGCTCCAAGAGCAGCAGCCAATGCATGGTGAGACCGGCTACCAGGGCCGTCGCCAGCACGACCAAGTGCCAGGAGCCATCGGTCTCCACCATAGAGGCTGGCGAGAACTGTGGGGCAGCGGCTACCGGTGCCACGGTCGCCACCGGCGGCTGAGGTCGGGCTCGTCCTGACAGCGGTGGCGGCGCCGGCGACCAACTGGCCCCGGGCGCTGGCGCGCTGGCGGCCCGATTACCGCGCGGCTCGGGCGCCTCGGCGCCGACTCCGCCTGGTGGTGCGGCCGACCCAGAATCGGAGTGGGTGTCCGGCCCGGAAAGGCTGCCCTCGGGCGCTTCGTAGTCGGACTCCTCTTCAACAATGGGCTCGGCGGTGACCTGTCGGAGCCCTGGACGCAAGAATTTAAAGGATAAGATAGGAGTTAGGAAACTAGCAAATTATTAGGATGTAGATAGATGGGGATCTTAACTTTATGGCGTGTGATAGTGGCCTTCTTGGGGGTTTCTTCATTTCTTCATTCCCTTTCCTTCTCTTGAGCTCTAGGTGATCAAGTAGTGGTAGCCTTATTCCCCGCCTTCTTTTAATAATACACCTCTAAGTGATGGCAGTTTTTCGTCTTCCTCTCCTCTGGTAGAAGGGCAAATGGTGGCAGTTTCCCCGTGCAATCCACTCTAATTGGTGACGAGTTCCCTCTTTCTCTTCCCTGTTAATGTACAATTGGTGGCAGTTTTCCCTAGCAACCTCTCTCAAAATGGTGGCTGATCCTCCTTTTCTTTTCTTTAGTAATGCGCCAAGATGGTGGTAGGTTCCCCTTTCTCTTTTATAATAGTACATCAAACTGGTGGCAGTCAAATTAATGATTAATTCCTCTTTCAAATTCTTTCGGCTGTTAAGTTTATGAGGGTCTCGGAGGCATGGATGAGAACTGCGTGTGCGTGGCGTTGAAGGAAGAAATCGAAGGGAGTTGGGCCGCTTCATCATTAATCCTCCGGAGTCTAATCTCCCAAATCCCTCTTCTATTCATATTAACCAAATTAATTTGTGTGCCTGATCTGAATGTGTGCATGTGAGGTGGGAGTGCGATCTCTGTCGGCTGGAGTACGGATCTGCCGCGGGCGCGAACGGAGGTGGTCTCGGGTGCCTGCCCCTGCTCACAGGTGAGGAAACAGGAAGTGGCGGAACCAGCCAATCAGAGCGCACGGAGACTAAAGCGAGCGGTCCCAAGCCAACGGCGACCCCGGCCGCAGCAGGTGTGCCTCCCAGTGTGCTCAACCAATGAGAAGCCAGCCCCGGTGTCAGACTTTGTACTCTCCCACCTCATGCGCTCTCCCCCGGAGAGTACAAAACGATCGTCGAGTGACTTGAATTCGCTCCCTAGGGGAGACGGCAAGTCACGACATTAGTCGGACTTTCTAGTCTCTCCCTTACTTGCACCCTCCCCCACTTATCCATAAACGTTCGGTGAGCACACTTTCGCACCCCTACACGCACCTTGCACATTAGCGCAGGCAAATCATTTAAGCTTTAAGCCCCAGGTCTTGCAGCACTATGAGTAGCTGTGACATATTCTGGTGACGCAATTTTATGAATCTGAATTCCAACTCACTGATTTAGTTTAGAATTGGTGGGTTCGGAGGGAGGGTGGGTTGTAGAGCTGAAACCTGGTCGATCAATAGAATTGAGCTTTATTTAATTCACGTGCACCAATTAGTCCCAAGTCTCAATAAAAATTAATTCATTGCTGACCGCAATAATGGCAACTGCCTCGCTAAATCAGGTTTTTCATTATTTGCTGTCCAATTCTTACGTCGACATTCCCGAGCAGCTGAATGGTGCAGCAGCAAAGAATCTAAAGCGGAGAATACGGGAAAAATCAAAGACCTTTACCCTTCGAGACGGCAGACTGCAGAAAAAAGTCATGAACAAGGAAAACTCACAGAAGCAACGCAGCGAGAATGAGCGACCCGTCATTTTTTCAGAGCCTGAGACTCGGGAAAGGGTGCTGGCACTACACCTAGAAGGAAAACATTGCGGCATTCGGACTACTATCACCAAGTTCAACGAGCGATTTTTCACAGAATCTAATGTCACGGCCATCTGCGAGGATATCATAAAACATTGTGAGCCATGTCAACTAAATAACAAGAAGTTCCGCTCTGCCTCGCGTGAATTGCACCCAATTAGCATCCCATCTTCGGCTGAGCATCTCTTCGGATTTACCTGCATCGACTGCATTACTATGCCGAACGTGTCTTCCGCGGGAAACAAGTACATCCTGACAATCACATGCAAATTCACCAAGTTTGCCATTTTTCGAGCTCTACCAAACATCCAAGCAGTGACGATCGCCTGTCTTGCGCGAGGTGTTTAATATTTTTGGTTGGCCACGAGTTCTTCTATCGGATCAAGGTCGAGAATTTTGCAACCATGTCATCGACCAACTTTTGCAATCTGGTGCATCGGAGCGTCGAGTCACCAGCTCCTACCACCCTCAAAGCAATGGTCAAACGGAGAGGCTCAACCAGACATGCCTCCTCATGCTCCGCAAATCCTGTGACGAAACTGCAACTGACTGGGACTCGCATCTGGGACAGATTCAGCTGTCATACAATGCTAGAAAACATTCGGTCACAGGTGTCTCTCCATTCAAGGCCGCTTTTGGACACACCGCTGTTCTTCCTTCCGACTTCGCTGATGGAGAGGCAGACAGGCGCTACCTAGAGCCAACGCTGGATCGTGACTGGCTGCGCATCAAGGACGAAGAGCGCGCGCGAACTAAGCTTCGACTCTATCGCCGAATTCGCCGAGCTCAGCACATCATGGTACGCACACACCAGCAGCGACTGGGAGCGGCCAAGTTCAGCGACTTCAAAGTTGGTGACAAGGTACGGCTTCGCAACAAGCGCCGTGATGATCGTAAAGGTGGAAAAATGTCGCCTCTCTGGAGCCGTAAAATCTTCACCATCACTGCAGCGCTTGGCCGAAACGTGTACAAGTTGGAGGACATTTCCCGTTGCATCAATGGTGTTCATCTAAAATTGGCCACTTAAACCGCAAGTGCTGTCAAATTTATGCTGCTCATTTAATCACTTACAATTAACTAGGATTTACTAATCTCTGAAAATATATCTTTTTTTGACTTTGGTTTAGAAAATTACAGAAATGTTTGAACTTTTTTGTGCCGATACATATTTTAAATACGGCTCTTCGTGGGGGAGAGTTCATGCGGGAGATTGCAACGCAAAAGATAAAAAAACACTAGGGGAGACCACACGACCAGGGGAGACTACATGATCGCCACAAAGTCTCTCCCACGGAGACTACAATTTACTTCCACTCTCCCCCGGAGAACTCAAACATACTTGAGTTCTCCGGGGGAGAGTGGAAGTAGGGGAGTGTTGAAAGCATAATACCGGCACTATAAGAAGACCCACGCCTGCCAGAGCTGGAAATCATCAATCAGAGAAATCATTCTGTCATTCAATCGCTGAAGCATTCTATGAACTATCCAGCTTGACATGGACACGAAGCCTACCATCAATCGAATTCAGCTATGCTCCAGCTTACCGTCTGAGCGTCCTGCCAGCCCGGTTAGCCGAAAGCGGCCCCGTGACGCCATCCAAGAGGCGGAGGACGGCCCCGAGCCGCCAGCGGCGGCCTCCGCCAGGGTCGAAGAAGGTGACGAGACAATCGACCCGGCCAATGCTGGGGGCGACACCGCGGACATTTCGGACATGGCGGCCGAATTCGGCGAGGCGGCCCGCCGCCTGCGTGATGTTCTGCCAACAGCCGCCGAAGTGTGGACATCGCCCTGCAAAGAGAAGAAGTCGATTGGGGTCAGGTGGCTGGCGAACCTTCGGCGACAGCAATGGATCTGGTGCACTGGGTCGGGCCCGAGTCCTATCATGGCCCACTCCAGGCCGAGGACAGGCACGCGACTCTAGAGCGCCAACTTCGCGACAACCTGGACCGGCCCTGTCTGCTCATCCTGTCAAAAGCGGCCCTGCTGGGATTGGTTGACAATACGCTGTTAATGTACATCGAGGCAGCGGCCCAGAGCGCCTACAAATACGCCCTCGGCGACCTAGTCCGGCAGGCCGCCAAGTTCCTCCGCAAGGTTGTGGAGGAGGAACCATCACACCTGACAGCCCGGCCGCCGTCCTGTGCCCCCATCACAGCAATCTTCAGCACCTGCGATCGGCCGGTCTACAAGAAGGTGATCATCAGCTGCGCAGCCTCCTCTCAGATGACTAGACAACTGACACCAACCAGAGAGCCCGGCTATTGATTGGCCTGGCCAGCTTGGCCAGCCGCTGGGGCATGCTTCCTGCGGACCTGCCAGGGCTGCTCTGGGGCTTCCTGAGCGAGGGCGCCGAATGGGAAGAGGCTCTCGTCATCCACGACGGCATTCTTGCGGCCTCCGCGCCGGCCTCTGCGCCCCTCCTCTATGCGCCGTTTGCCACAGTGGCCTGGGCCGCCACTCTCTCGCAACGGTTCAATCGCCGCTGTGGGTGGGTGTTGGCGGCCCTGGGCGACGTTGAGCCCGGCTACGCGGGCCTGGCCGAGGTGCCCCGTGGCACTTTGCAGCATTTGCAATCGTGCAGCCGCCCTGTCTGCACCAACTCTGACACGGCTGCAACAAGTACGGAATGCGGCCTTTGTCGTCCAATGCCGGGCCCTGGGCATCCCGACTCTGCCGCAGTTGAGGGGCGTGCTGCGCAACGACATCTTGCCTAGCCGATGGCACCGAGTGGTGCTCACGGCCGCGGCAGCCCAACGTTATGTGGAAGCATGGGCCAGTGCCATGGCTCAGGTGGCGGCATATGGCCCGTACCAGCTAAATCAAGAGGCCCATTTCGAGTAAGGATGCCGACTGCCTGCTGAGCGACGTCCGCCGGCCGGTCCGACCCGCCTTTCCGCCCCCTTGCGTTGTGTGTTTGTCGTGTGTGTGTGGTGAAATTATCCTATTAATATTCGGTTCTTCCCTAATATTCATTTTTAAACTTTAATAACCAATATACGAGTCATTGTTGTGTCATTATCCTAAAAGTTCCTAAAAATGGCTCTGTGTTGGCTGCTCACTACTTTTACCGTAAGAAAGGCCATATATTATTACTGCAATTGGCTCAGTTTAATATGAAAGGCATGGCAAGTGGGTGGATTTCGTTTAACGTACAGGCGAAAGGAAATCAGGTTGGTGATGGGACTTACCGAGTAGTTGTATAGTTTGGAAAATCGCGCTGAGTGCCTTGGTTGGAAACTGCGACTCCGTGTAGGTTGCAGGCAGCCGGCTCCCGTCATCAGTGGCGCCTTTTATACAGTGGCCAGCGCCCGGCGCGGCGCCTCCCAGCCTACAACCGATCGCCCCGAAGCCCTCTGACTGGCTGAAGCGGGGTCCGAGCCTTCAAGGACGCTAGGCCTCCGTGCGGTTGAACTCCCGGCGAAATTAGCTTATTAATTTACTGCGCTGCATTAGTATTTTCCCACTGTGTAATTGTCGTTCTCCCGAGGCTCTGCCTTGGCTGTGTGCTAGCAACCCTTCCCCCCTTCTTTTTCCCCACTTCCCTCACCCTTCCCCGTTTCCTCTCTCCCCAGCTGCGCTTCTATCCAATTATGATAATTTATTGTTGACAATTCGCTATTTTTCTCCCTACTATTGCGCTGCCTGGTTCCCCCCCTCCCACTTTAGCCACGGCAACAGTTGAAGTTTTTGAAATTCTGTATTGCACTTCAACCTATGTATCTCGTTTTGTGAATTTATTGCTATCCCCTCTATTTTATCGCCTTTTCCCATTCCGCTCGCGTTTGTTAATTCTGTGATTTCACGTTCGGTTGAGATCCCGCTCCCGTCTGTGTGGTTCCATGTTGGGCAGTGATGATGACGGAACCAGTTCCGTCACAAAAGGCAGTGGGGTGTGATGTAACCACGCTCTGGTCGCGGATAGGGCATGCGGAACTTTTTCGAAAGTGCCTCCTATCCCGTGCACCCTCTGCACAGAGCTGTCGAGACTCGGCCAGGTCTCCGACCGGGCCTGGAGACTCTCGCTCTGCTGCACCCCTCCTGCTGCCTTGGTCCCGTCTCTCCTGCCGCCACACCTGCCTTTCCGGAGCCCTACCCTTTCTGTACCTCCCCCTCTACCTATCTTTCTGTTTCCCCCTATTCTTCCTGTACTTTCTCTATCTCCTCTTTTTTTTCGCCTCTGCACTCTTTTCCTGCGCTGTCCCCTCTTTCCCTGTGTCTACTTACAGTATTTTGTGTGCTCACCGTCCCCCATCCCCTCTCAAACTCCCGAACGGTGACGCAAGTCGTGTGACCCCCTCTCCCCCTCGGTGATTCATCGATGACTCATCCCCCTCTCTTGCGCAACCTTTTCTCACGCCATTGTTCTCCTCCCCAAATTTCTCATGCGACACCCACCCCACCTCCGCTTCTATTGTTCTCGTTTTTGCTTCTTTTGTCTCTCGACCCCACCAATTATCACATTTTCTCGATTTTCTCTTTCTTTTGTTCTCGTTTTCGCACCTAATTATCACCTTTTCTCCAATGTTTACTTTTCCATTGTTCTCAGTTTCCCCAATTATCCCGATTTCCAATTCCTTTGTTCTCGACCCCAGCCCTATTGTTCTCAATGTTTGCTTGCGCAACACTTCGCAACCACCCGCTGCGCCAATTATCCCCCACCCCACCTCCGGATTGCGCAATTTCCCTATTTCTCATTGCTATGCCGGTCTCATGCTTCTCATCATGACTCATTCTGACGTCATTCTGCCGGCAGCCAATCAGAGAGAGGGAGCCATGGTAACGACCTTGGGAGGCGGCTGTGAGGTCTATAAAAGGAAGCGATTTCGGCATGAGAATCGTCAGTGCTTTCGGCGTTCTACGCTTCAACCTTTTTTCTCTCCTCGTCCTTCTTTGGACTTGCAGTCAGATTGAGTTCTGCCATTCGTCTATAAGACGAAATCCCTGCCGGTCCGCGTCTGTTACCGCCAAGTTATCCTTAGCTCCCCAAGTGAGCTCGCCTATCGCCAGCGGTCTGATACCGCCCCAGCATCATCAGCATCGCCTGATCTACATCAGCGCCTCGTCGCCTCCAGCGCATCGCCGCTTCACTGTCTGCCTGACTGCAGCCTACAGCCGCCTCGTCACTCGCCCTCTCTCTCTCTCTGTGCAGCTGCCGGTAAGTTCCTGTTACTAATTTGTGCTCTAATTGCTGCTTATCTGCTTATCCGGGGTTTGCCTATTTTCCATTGTCTGATTAGAGAGCTG
>NIVC01003921.1:0-69641 GCA_002269645.1 Macrostomum lignano | reverse complement strand
TGTTTCTCTGTGTAACAGTGTTTCTCTGTGTTTTCTCTTACTTTATGGTAATGGCTAGAGGCCTAGAGTTCCAGCACCATGGCTGCTATCTTGGCCAATTCAGATGCACTCTTAGTCAGTGTGTCATCATGCATTTACCAGGCAATTTCTATGTGGCCATTGGCGCTATTTAGGCAACATTTGGCCTGCTTGGCTTCAAAAGCTGCCATATTTGCAGCATTGTTAGCCTTGCTTAACTTGTCACTTGTAGCCACCTCCATAATAGCCATAGTCGGGAAGGTGGCACAGTGTGCGCCAGAACTATTTTGATGGCTTTTGAGCACTGTGCGCCGTGCGCCATGAAGAAAAGATTTTGTGCGCCGCAGCGCGCCATGATAAGGTAAGTCTAAGGTAAGGTAAGGTAAGGTAAGGTAAGGTATTTATTCTACTGTAAGGAATTTACGGTAGACAAAATTTGAATTTCATTTACGTATTTTATATCGTGATTTACGTAATTTACGTAATTTTAATTTACGAATTATGGAATTAGGCCTGACACTATATATTTTGCAAAGTATAACGAAGTGTAACTATATATTTTTCAGCGCCATGCGCCATGTGTGCCGCCAAAGCATTTCCAATTTTTCCTTGTACGCCGTGTGCGCCGTGTGTGCCAAAAAAGGGCCAATTTGCGTCGGAAATTCACCAAAAACTGCCACCTTCCCAGCTATGGCATAATAGTAGCCCTCAAATGCTTGTTGGTCACCAAGTTATTAATTTTTGATACACTCTCAATGGGCCACAGTGGTATCCAATGTAATAGGCCCAGCAGAGATGCACCTGCTGGTAGCCAATGCAACATATAAACTGTATATTTAATATAGCAGCAAGCATACTTCATCATGCTTACTTAGTACTTAATGCTAGAATATTTATGTGTAATAAGGTATTTAATTAGGAATAAATCAAAATTAACAATCCCATCATTAAGGAATTTAAAAGAGTTAAAATAACTTCAATCAGCATTGTGATTCTCCTCATCTGTGTTTAACTTTTGTCTAAATGGCACATTCCTTTTTTATTCCTTTTGGTATCATTTGAATATTCTAGCAGTCAAATATTAGAATGAATTAAAGTTTACCAAAAATTTGTTGGTAATACTACATTCATTAATTAAGTTACAATTGTTATTCCTGCTAATATACATAACTTTGTAATGCAATATAGTATATCAATACCACAGTAATGAAAAACAACATTAAATTATTACTAATGCATTTTTACTATTTTCATATTAAAGCAATGTGTTATTTGTGTTTTTATTTTAATAAATTATTTGAATTAATTTTGTACTTTGATCAGCATTGCAATTCTACTTATGTATTAAACTTTTGTCTAAATGGCATATTCCTTTCTTACTCATTTTGGTATCATATGACTGAATCTGCCAGTAGTCTAATAATATCATCATTAACTATTCAACAAAATCTAAATTAATATAAATTACACAATAACTTTAATTCATGCTTCAAAACAAACCATTTTTTGTATATAACAGTATATTTTCATTTAAATATTATTTGCCCAAAAGGACCTTAAAAGTTGTCCAATTAATAGAAATATGGTAATCATATCTACTATATATTATATATAAAATCTACTACTTGTCTTGAACTACACAATGAGCAAACTCTATGCATACATATTCAAATATTCAGCTGCCATCAATGGGTATATACTGGATACATTAAATTATGTGTGCAAAACTGACATTTTAAAATGGCCATATTTTTTAGAAAGTGTACATCTTATACAACATACCTTTATGCAAAAAATAATATATTACATATGGTTTTCTTATATCCAATAAATCTTTTACAAAATACAGTTTATTGAAAAAGAAGTAAGAACTGGTAAAAAGAAGGACACACAAAAGCATTTATTAAATGTGCTAAATGGCATAGCTATGGCACAACTGGTACAATTGTAGCAAGTATGCCAAGTATGCCAAAAAGGACATACAAAGACAATTACAACTATGGCGAATGGCATAGCTAAGGCACAACTAGTACAATTGTGCAGTGTGCCAAAAAGTATACAAAGACAATTATAGCTCTATCAAAGGGTATACTCGTATTTGTGGCACAACTGGCACACTTACTGTTTTTAAAAGGACAATTACTTTCAATCAGGATATATTTATATATTATTTGCATTATTATATATCCATATCAATGTCACTCATAAAAAAGCATCAAGGTAAATTAAACTAATCATTGACACTAGCATACAGTACAACTAGGCACCAAAGTAACTTGGTACTACAAAGTACTTGTATCCAAATATCTGGCACCAAGTGTCTGGCATTCAGGTGAGCTACCCTTTCACCATCTTTCTATCTCCCAGTAAACAAGACTCACCCAAGGAATTCTAGTTAGTACAGGTTGGATGAAATTTGTGGCCACTCTTAAGCTTTATTTTATTTTTATTTATTTTTCTTTTCATTTGATATATTGAGCACATCAGCCCTAGCTGGGGTCTTACACCTTTTTCATCTAATTTTAACAAAACTCGCATTCAATTTCAGCAAACTGACATTCAATTTCATCATTATATATTTAGCTACTTTAACCACCATTCAAATTTGGCAGAGACCCATTCAATTTGGCAATTGGATATTCTATTTCACACTATAGTGAGGGCGATATTTCTGTCTATGGACAAAACTTGCTCCTGCATGTAGATTTCCCATTCAATTTTGGCATGCTACATTCAATTAAAACATAAGGCATGGAGGCAGAGACAGAGGCAGCATTATGAGTTGCACCAGATGGATATAATCTTGCCCATTCTCTTGTGCCTCAGAAGATGGGCTCTGTCTCCATCAGACACTTGTCCATATAGCATTCAGTGTTCAACCTCATATTTGTCACCAATTTATTTTTCAGCTGAATCACAGATAGCTACAGTATTTGTTGTCAGTTTAAAAGGGGGCTGATTAAGATTGATATAGTACACTAAAAATTGCATCAAAATATTATGCTGAAATTGAATGCAACATGCCAAAATCAAAGAATACTGAGCTAAATATATACTGAGCATGTCAGTTGTTCAAAAAGTGAAGCTGAAATCTCGATTCCTCAGGCACTTACTTTTTATCATAAACAGAAAAACAAAAGCAGCATTCAACCAAGAATACTGAGCAAATAATACTGAGCGTTTGCACAAGACTATTCTTTTCTTAAACTTTTGACTGAAATTTAACGTTAATGTCATTGTATTCCAACAGAAAGCGTCTTATTATTAAATGACTTCCTTAATAAATTTTGTTTATGGTCAAAAAGTAAGTGCCCAAGGAATCGAGATTTCAGCTTCACTTTTTGAATGACACTGGCATTCTATGTATTAGCTCAGTATTCTTTGGCCAAAATCGAATAGGAAATCTGCATGCAGGAGCAAGTTCTGTCCATAGACAGAAATAATGCCCTCACCATGCTATGAACATAGATCTATTCCTTCATCCATGGCTATGAAGTATAAGATAACACCCCTTGATTTGTTTTTTTTGGCGTGAAGAATGGCTGAGGATGCGTTTCTAGGCCGAGGCGAAGCTAAGGGAGGACACAAATCTGGGGGTGTTATTATATTTGAGCAAAAGTGTGGCTCATCCAGGCGCTGTTCTGCATTAGCTGATTTCACGGCCAGGCTGTGAAATATTTCCTGGCCTGGCCATTAAATAAATGCGTTACATACCATAGACACTGGACTGAGCCACCCTGGGGTTTAAATGAAAATATCCAATTGCCGAAATTTAATGCTGCTTGCCAAAATTGAATGACGATTGAAGTACGAGTAGCTAAATATAGAATGATGAAATTGAATGTTGGCTTGCTGAAATTGAATGGAAAAATGTGTTTGCTATTAATATTGTATTTGTCAATCTAATGTATCTGAGTTCCAAGTTAGAAATTTTTATTTTTATTTTAGCTTTGATAATTTTTAGAACCCTTTTTTTCCAATCACTAGGAAAAATTTCCTATCACCATTATTTTGGCTACTGAGCCCTACTACAATAGTAGTATGATGGATAAAGCACTTAAAATTCTCCTATGTTAAATTTTACAAATGATTACACATTGTCGTTCTATTACAATTTCAAATCTAAATATTGCTATGTTGCAGCCTAGATCATGTCTGTAGTGAAGAAAGCCTTCGAAGGCTCTGGCAAAAAGGCCCAGGCGGCAGCCCAGGACAGCCCAGCCAAGGCCGACAGGCTTGACCCGTTCCGCAATAAAAATGAAATCAAATCCAAGAAGCAGAAGCGCTCGCAGGGCAGCTCGCACTACAGGCCGAAGGCGCCAACGGAGCTGACCCCGCTGCCGCTATTGAAGGACGCCGCTTCCGGCGACCAGCTCGACCTGTTTGTGAAGAAGATGCAGCAGTGCTGCGTTGTATCTTCTCCGACCCTGTGTCTGATCTCAAGTCCAAGGAGGTGAAGCGGACCTGCTTGAACGAGCTGGTAGACTTTGTTACCGTGACCAGAGGCGTGCTGCAGGATGCCACCTACCCCGAGATAGTTCGGATGGTGAGTTTAAGTTAAAAATCAAAATAACCTACCCAGCACTTTACACCTCTGAGCCGCTCTGACCGATATAAGTTGCAGAAGTCTGCATAATCCATGTTTACAGGTTACTTAGAAGATTAAACATGTCTTTTGAGAGACCTTTTTTATTAATCACGAGGGCTCCCAAAAACACCCGAGGGATCTATGAGAATAGCTCCAGAGAAAGTCCCGAAGGATCTATGAGAATAGCTCCAGAGAAAGTCCCGAAGGATCTATGAGAATAGCTCCAGAGAAGGAAGTCCCGAAGGATCTATGAGAATGGCTCCAGAGAAAGTCCCGAAGGATCTATGAGAATGGCTCCTGAAAACAAGGCATGTTTACTCAGATTTTGCAATCGATAGAAGTCTTCAAAAAATCCAAAAAATTAAAAAAAGATGAATACTTCAAATGAAATATAAATTGCAAAAATGCAGAAATTTACGAATTTGGTATCCGGGGTCAAAGTTCGGGATTCCAACAGTTTAATTTTAATGTGTCATGACAGGAGCCCAAGTAGGGCACAAAAAACAGTTCACTAATAGCAGCAGCAGGTAGGAGTCGACGTTTTGATCCGAGGTTTCGTAAAGCCCCATTAGATGATGCCTTTATTGCGGAAACGATTTGAAAAAGTCATTTAAAAACTTTCATTTTTATTGAAGATAAAAGCGTCAAGTGACAATGTTGGTTTTCGCAAACACTGGGCCATTGGGTCACCGCACATTACAGATTGCCTGCAACATATTCCGAACTTTGCCGCTGTCTGATAATGTCGATTTTGATCCTGAGGAGGACGACCCGACTTTGGAGGCTTCTTGGCCGCACTTGCAGGTACTGTTGCCATAGCTTTGAAGCTCATTGGGCATTGCGACTGATCATTTTTACTCACACTTCATTAGGAATCGCCCTCTCTCACTTCATTAGGAATCGCCCTCCCTCACTTCATTAGGAATCGCCCTCCCTCACTTCATTAGGAATCGCCCTCCCTCACTTCATTAGGAATCGCCCTCCCTCACTTCATTAGGAATCGCCCTCCCTCACTTCATTAGGAATCGCCCTCCCTCACTTCATTAGGAATCGCTATTTAATTCACCAGAAAATGTCCCTTTGCCTGGAGCCATTTTCAATGATTTCTGCTTTCTAACGATAAACTGAACAAAATTTTGCTTTTAACTTTAATTTTTCAGTTTGTGTACGAATTCTTTTTGCGCGTTTTGGAATCGCCCGACTTCCAACCGTCCGTGGCTAAGAAGTACATTGATCAGAGATTTGTTCTGCAGGTAAGGCTTTCGAGTGTATAGATTCTTGATAAGTCTAGACCGGTTGCAGACCGGCCTGCAATCAGTGAGTAGTTGCAATGAATCCAGACCGGACTGCAATCAGTGAGTAGTTGCCATGAATCCAGACCGGACTGCAATCAGTGAGTAGTTGCAATGAATCCAGACCGGCCTGCAATCAGTGAGTAGTTGCAATGAATCCAGACCGGACTGCAATCAGTGAGTAGTTGCAATGAATCCAGACCGGCCTGCAATCAGTGAGTAGTTGCAATGAATCCAGACCGGCCTGCAATCAGTGAGTAGTTGCCATGAATCCAGACCGGACTGCAATCAGTGAGTAGTTGCCATGAATCCAGACCGGACTGCAATCAGTGAGTAGTTGCCATGAATCCAGACCGGACTGCAATCAGTGAGTAGTTGCCATGAATCCAGACCGGACTGCAATCAGTGAGTAGTTGCCATGAATCCAGACCGGACTGCAATCAGTGAGTAGTTGCCATGAATCCAGACCGGACTGCAATCAGTGAGTAGTTGCAATTATCAATGCCCCGCAGCTGCTCGAGCTTTTCGATAGCGAGGATCCGCGCGAGCGCGACTTCCTCAAGACGGTGCTGCACCGAATCTATGGCAAATTTCTCGGGCTTCGAGCTTTCATACGCAAGCAGATTAATAACATATTTCTGCGCTTCATCTACGAGACTGAAATGTTTAATGGCGTAGGCGAATTGCTGGAGATTCTGGGCAGCATCATCAACGGGTTCGCCCTGCCTCTGAAGGCCGAGCACAAGCAGTTCCTAGCGAAGGTGCTGATGCCGCTGCACAAGGCCAAATCCCTGGGAATGTTTCACGCGCAGCTGGCCTACTGCGTTGTGCAGTTCCTTGAGAAGGACTCCAGCCTCACCGAGCAGGTGGTGCTCGGACTGCTCAAATTCTGGCCTAGAACAGTGAGCTCCAAGGAGATCATGTTCCTAGGAGAAATTGAGGAGATTCTTGATGTTATCGAGCCCGCTCAGTTTGAGAAAATTATGCGGCCTCTGTTCAAACAGATTGCCAAGTCCGTGAGCAGTTCGCACTTTCAGGTGAGCAAATTGTGCATATGCTTAAGGTGCAAAGTGTCAAGTATTTTTAAAGTATTTTTAAAGAACATTAATTCTTTCTGTCTACTATTAGTAGCTTAATTAGCTAATAATAAATCATTTTTGTTCACTGCAGTGGCTTCATTTTGTCTTCTGGGGCTCCTTTAAGAAAGGAATTATTAGGGTCAAAGTATTGTATGTTAGGCTTCTTTGCTAGACTGGCAAAATATTATATTTGCAGGATATATTAACGTCTTCGACAATATCGTCCTACAACCCCAGTGCTGCTGAGACAATTCTGCCCACAGGGTGTACAGCAACAGGACGGTTTAATCATCAGGCATGTACATGTACACTCTCTTCGCCTTGGGGGCTGGCTTTCAAGCCCTATGAAAAATTGACCTGAATTTTCACCCTACTCTTCACCCGAAATCGTCAGCACTTTGCGGGTGTAAAAACTTGCCGGGCTACTGGCCCGGAATCGTTACGAAAAGTTCGTTTTTCGGGCGATGCACCCGTGCATGCACCCGCATTTATACCCGAATATTTACGGGCGATTCACCCAGAATTATTTTGCGCCGAAAAATCCGGGCCAGTTAACCGATATTTTGCTTGCAAATCCGGCCCGAAGAGCTGGTCATATTTCCTGCTTTTGGTCTTAGTGATAGTCACGATATTATAGTACGTTTTTAGAGGGCATAAACTTTACGGTGACTGCCACTTTTCATACTGCAATAAAACTTGTATCTAGTTGAATAGGAAGATTTTGCATGTACGAGCTAAATGACCCCCTCCAAGAGAGCTACATGTATCGAGAAGAAAAATAAGGCAATTCTGGAGGGATTCAATAAGAAATCTAGATCTAGATAGAAATGTTTAAGCTTGGCCACATAATAAGAAAAAGTGTGCGCGATAGTTTATTTAAATATTTAATGAATGCATTCAATACGTTCAGTAAGCAAAAGCATTAAAGCATTAAAGTAATAAAAGCAAAGGAGGGTTAAGAAAAGAATCGAAACAGAAACAAACAAAGTTGTAAAGAAGATAACATGAAGGGGCTTGACGTAGAGAAATTCTGAAGAAAACCATAAAAAGGAGAAATAACTAACTGTATTTATAGGGCATTTGCAGCTAAGAAATGACCAAATATACTAGTACGTTTGCGACTGAAAAGAGGTAGATCTAAGGCACAGAGTGCAAGGAGAGGGGTGCACACAGAATGCACATGTGAAATAGCTAAGATAGGGAAAGTATTAGCGCGACCATGGAGAAAGGAGAGAAACGATGTGAGGGGGAAATAGCAACATTCGGAAGGATAGGAAGAACCGAATCAGTAATGGGGTCTGGTGCAAATTAAGGTGACTTCGAGATCCCTCCCTCCCAGTCGCAGCCACATTACGAAGCAATGAAAAAAACAAATCAGTGTAGAACAAAAGCAAATGCGATAGAAATTCATAAGTTCAAAGTTTAAGTATAGATTTATAACTCAGCGAGCGACAGGATGCGATACTGCGCTTGATTGAACATGTCAGCGGTGTCACTGGTCGTGAGCCTGGTACTGGGTGGCGTAACAGCAGATTCTGGCAGCTGAGATGCTGCAGCACCAGTTAGGCTGGCTTGCTAGCCAGCTACTCAAAGCAGCGCACCTGGAGTAGAAGGGGGCGCAGTTGCAGAAAAGCGTCAATAACGTTTTAAACAACACTACAATACAAAAAAACGAAAACATCACCTGGTTTGGTCTTCGTCGCCTAACACCAGTCCTGGGCTGGAGTATGCCGCCTAACACCAGTCCTGGGCTGGAGTATGTCGCCTAACACCAGTCCTGGGCTGGAGTATGTCGCCTAACACCAGTCCTGGGCTGGAGTATGTCGCCTAACACCAGTCCTGGGCTGGAGTATGTCGCCTAACACCAGTCCTGGGCTGGAGTATGTCGCCTAACACCAGTCCTGGGCTGGAGTATGTCGCCTAACACCAGTCCTGGGCTGGAGTATGTCGCCTAACACCAGTCCTGGGCTGGAGTATGTCGCCTAACACCAGTCCTGGGCTGGAGTATGTCGCCTAACACCAGTCCTGGGCTGGAGTATGTCGCCTAACACCAGTCCTGGGCTGGAGTATGTCGCCTAACACCAGTCCTGTAGTGACGGCATAGTCCCGGCGACGACGCTTAGCAGTCCCAAGGTCATCAGATATTAATGGCCAGAGGAAAACTTGGCTGAGGGGCATGTATACATAGCATAAATGACTTAGGAGCATGGTATGATGATGATGCTAAAATTCTGTTTATTGAGCAATAAAATCTAAACCTAAATTAAAAGGCAACAAAATTGATTATTAATAATTTTTCTTTAATTATAATGGTATAAGTACAGTGCTTGGAATGTTAAATCTGATGGTAAATGTTTATTCTACAAAACATATTCAGATTATTAGATCTAAAAAATTCATATAAGAGCAAAAGGAAGGCTTATTTATAAGATATAAAGGGCCTTTACGAGCTATCTCTGGGAATATGTTAAATTGCAAAACTTTTTCAAGTTATTAGCTTCCTTGAAAAATGCTCAGTTCTAGGCTTTAGGTTCCCTTAGAATATAATAAGTTATCAAAATTATATTAAATAAAATACAAAAAGCATTCAGATTAAAAAATAATGTGAGTACATAGCTTTTAAAAAAGTACTATATAGACTACAAACTTGAAAAAGAAAAAATTATATTAATGCTACTCAGAGTTTTATATTTGAACTTTATAAATGATTTTTTAAATTGATTTGTTACTTATGTTCTAAAACTTTTTACCATTCAGCAAGCTCTCTGTGCTCATATACAATACTTATCTTTATTATAGGTGAAATATTAATTAGGATAAGTTTTCTAAATTATTTTCTATTTTTACTAACGTTAAGTAATAAATAAATAGGCTAATTACTGGACTTAATTAAATTATAATTTACTATGTGACTGCCAATTCCTGAACCAGGGCAGGGGCAGGGGGTCAGTCCTTGCTATTGACTCATTTAGTGAAATACCTCACATTGACTATTTTTGAAGTTAAATAAACTTTTTCTGTTAGATTATGATAAATTAATAAAAAAGTAAAAAAACACGCTTCACTAGCTAGCACATATCGAAGTTCTGAAAACGTGGCGTCTGAAATTTAAATTTTTTTCGGGTAACAAAAAACAAGCAAAATTGTTTCCTAGCTTTTTTCACATTGGTCAGCGCAATGAAAGAGTGAAAAGCACAGCAAATACTTAATAAAAAATAGATTTTAGCCTGTGAATAGCTTATTCAGAAACAGGTATTTATAGTAAGCGATTGTAAATGATTTCGACACATTATTTCCCACCATTTGTGATCGATATATAAACTCCTATAATCGTACTTTTTAAAATAATAAACATACATGTACGGTTGAATCTTGGAACCTGGGCACCTAGCTTCCTACTCGTTCAGCTATATCGATTTAAACCCATTTTTAATCTGCATCGTCACGTCAAAGTCCCTCAGGACACGCTTTTAGAAAAAAACGGGCTAGAGACCCACACGTCTGGGTTTCTGCTTTCCCCGCTTTCCGGGCGAAAGTCCCGCTTTTTCGCCCGATTTAGTTTCAAACGTTTTGTCGGCGTGCTTTCCGGGTGAATCTACCACTTTTTTAGTTTTCACCCGCAAATTTAAAGTTCCGGGCCCAATTTCATATGTTTTCGGGCGAAAATTCGGGCCAATTTTTCATAGGGAGCACAATTTTCCTGCCACAAGCCCCAAACGCACGGAATCGAGAGAGAGAGAGAGAGAGAGAGAGAGAGAGAGAGAGAGAGAGAGAGTCTGTCGGACGCGTTTTACCGCTGAGCTGCTCTGATCTTTACCTTCAGGTTGCCGAGCGGTCTCTGTTCTACTGGAACAATGAGTACATAATGTCGCTAGTTGAAGAGAACAACGAAGTACTGATGCCTATCCTGTTCCCTGCTCTGTATAGAATCTCGCGCGAGCACTGGAACCAGACTATTGTAGCCCTGGTGTACAATGTGCTTAAAGGCTTTATGGAGATGAATACGAAGCTGTTTGACGATCTCACCAATGCCTACAAAGCTGAACGACAAAAGTGAGTTGAAGCTTTCATTTATTTTAACGGAGTGAATCGTAGAAACTCTGATAGCGCTGATGGCACCCCCTCCTGCAAGCATTACTTACCGCATCTTTCCAGGGTTGCAGCCTCTCATTTCAAGGAGGTTGCAGCCTCTCATTTCAAGGGGGTTGAAGCCTCTCATTTCAAGGGGGTTGCAGCCTCTCATTTCAAGGGGGTTGCAGCCTCTCATATTTCAAGGGGGTTGCAGCCTTTCATAGTTCAAGGGGGTTGCAGCCTCTCATAGCTCAAGGGGGTTGCAGCCTAGTGGTCAGAGCGTCGGACTCACAACTGAAAGGTCGGGGGTTCGATTCTCGACCCACTCGGAGCAATTTGTGTCCTTGAGCAAGAGACACTTAACTCTGCATTGCTTCAGTTCACCCAGCTGTAAAATGGGTGCCAGCATTAGCTGGGGTAATTGAGGGTGTGTGGCGACCCCCACTCTTTGGACTGAACAGCCGTACGCAGCCTTCAGATGCGCCGCGCAATAGCTGCGGCTGAGCTGTCGGTTGCACAGCTGCCCATTAGGGCAGGTGTAATCAATTATTATTATTATTATTCCAGGGAGCGCAAGCGAGACAAAGACCGAGACGATCTACTTCGAAAATTCGACGAACTAGCGATCAAGTAGGCCCGGCTGCATAGCTGATTACATCCTTGTGTACAGTACTCAGTTAGTTAGTCCTTTGCCTTCTGCGCCTCCGTGAGTTTGTAGATTCATTTGTCTCAACATGAAAATTGAAGTTAAATTCTTAATTATTAATGATTGATAAATTGTATTCCTTTGATCCTTGCCGTCTCTAAACTAACTTGCTTATATATTGACTATTAACGCTATTTTTGTACTTTAATGATTTCGCGTTTTTTTATTGAACGGTGTTTCCTTGCGCATCAATACACTCTTCACTCGCTAGTTCTTGATTTCGTTGCAAACGTGAATTTACAAATTTACTACTGTCCGATCCATACTACTCATGCAAGGCATTCAGTAGTATCAGTGACAATATCTACATAGAATTTCGTGTCAATTCAACACTGCAAGTATCCAATAGATGTCTACTCAATGATGTAACATATTTTCTATTTTTCAATTCACTTTATTATTTTTTTGAGTTCATTAGTTGACATCTCACTCGTTACTAACTATTTATTATAAATTATATCATTCGTTAATTCAATTCTCAGTTATATTTTCACTTGTCAATGGGTACAGTTGTTAATCTGTGTAATATATACCTGCATACAAAAAATGACTTACTCGTGATAATAAGTAATGATGCTTACTATAGCTTGCAAATAATAGTCGCCTATTTACTAAAGTTCAGCGCCTCCTTACTTTTTTGACGTCCCTTCTATATATATATATATTCTAATTGTGTGCAGATAAGTTTTTTGTTAATCTATTTTATTGGCTGATTAAATATGTTTATTATTTACCTTATTAAACTAAAAAAATTAATTTCAATGCAATTCTGCATATACACACGGCCAGTGTCTACTAAGTCTTCTGTTTCGCTTATGATTTATTAAAGTGCTCGCACTCTTCATTTTCATCACATATAGTGCTTGCATAAAATTGAGGGTGTTTAGATTCTATCGAATGAGTGTTTAGATTCTATCGAATGGGATGTTTAGATTCTATCTAATGGGTGTTTAGATTCCATCTAATGAGTGTTTAGATTCTATCGAATGGGATGTTTAGATTCTATCGAACGGGGTGTTTAGATTCTATCTAATGAGTGTTTGGATTCTATCTAATGGGGTGTTTAGATTCTATCGAACAGGGTGTTTAGATTCCATCTAATGAGTGTTTAGATTCTATCGAATGGGATGTTTAGATTCTATCGAACGGGGTGTTTAGATTCTATCTAATGAGTGTTTGGATTCTATCTAATGGGGTGTTTAGATTCTATCGAATAGGGTGTTTAGATTCTATAGAATGGGTGTTTGGATTCTATCTAATGGGGTGTTTAGATTCTATCGAACAGGGTGTTTAGATTCTATAGAATGGGTGTTTGGATTCTATCTAATGGGGTGTTTAGATTCTATCGAACAGGGTGTTTAGATTCTATAGAATGGGTGTTTAGATTCTATCGAATAGGGCGTTTAGATTCTATAGAATGGGTGTTTAGATTCTATCGAACAGGGTGTTTAGATTCTATAGAATGGGTGTTTGGATTCTATCTAATGGGGTGTTTAGATTCTATCGAACAGGGTGTTTAGATTCTATAGAATAGGTGTTTAGATTCTATCTAATGGGTGTTTAGATTCCATCTAATGAGTGTTTAGATTCTATCGAATTGGATGTTTAGATTCTATCGAATGGGATGTTTAGATTCTATCTAATGAGTGTTTGGATTCTATCTAATGGGGTGTTTAGATTCTATCGAATAGGGTGTTTAGATTCTATAGAATGGGTGTTTGGATTCTATCTAATGGGGTGTTTAGATTCTATCGAACAGGGTGTTTAGATTCTATAGAATGGGTGTTTAGATTCTATCGAATAGGGCGTTTAGATTCTATCGAATGGGGTGTTTAGAATCTATCGAATGGGGTGTTTAGATTCTATCGAACAGGGTGTTTAGATTCTATAGAATGGGTGTTTAGATTCTATCGAATAGGGTGTTTAGATTCTATCGAATAGGTGTTTAGATTCTATCGAATAGGGTGTTTAGATTCTATCGAATAGGTGTTTAGATTCTATCGAATGAGTGTTTAGATTCTTTCAGATGGGGTGTTTCGATTCTATCGAATGAGTGTTTAGATTCTTTCAAATGGGTGTTTAGATTCTATTAAATATGGTTTTTAAATTGGGTATTTCGATTTTCAAATCGGGTGTTTAGGTTTTACTGAATATGGTTTTTAATTCTATTGTATCGTAAGATCCTACTTAAGGCCTGTTATGTTAATATCGCTATTGATGCCGGTGAAATGCTCCGCTCGCTGAGCACAGCATTGAGCAGCCTTGTATCCCGAGCCTCGGCACCCTCAGCCGGCGCATTCAGTGCAGTTAAACAGTCCAGTTTAGTGCTAAGCCGCTGCTCCAGCGTCTTCACTCGCAACCTGTACGACTCCGACCGCCTGTGGATCGGTGTCACCGGCGCGCCCGGCCAGAAGAAAAAGCGAAGCCGAGGCAAGCGCCGGGTCACCCGGCCCCGTATTGACTTGAACCGGGGCCAGCAGCTGGGCGTGAACACCCAGGGCCTGGTCATCCCGGTGCTGCAGGGCCGCCTCACAGACAGCAAAGGCCTGCTGAAACGCCCGGAGCCTGGCCAGTTCGACATGGAGAAATACAATGAAAGAATTCTGGAGATGCGAAACAAGCAGGGCAAGAAGCGGGGCAGGTTGAAGCAGCCGCCTCTGCTGCGCGGCTGGTCCGGCGGTCAGGTGGGTGTCTGTTTTCTATGTCAAGACCTAACTAGGCTGTATATGTAGCTGTAGAGCCCATACATTCAATTGACTCGTGAGTTAAACTTGCACATAACTAAATCCAGTCTAGCTGGCAAATGTCTAGCTGAATAATCTCCAGTTGGCAAATTTATAGCAGGCAAATATCTAGCTGGTAAATTTCAAGCTGGAAATGTCTAGCTGAATCATCTCTAGCTGGCAAATGTCTAGCTGAATAATCTCCAGTTGGCAAATTTATAGCAGGCAAATATCTAGCTGGTAAATTTCAAGCTGGAAATGTCTAGCTGAATAATCTCTAGCTGGCAAATGTCTAGCTGAATAATCTCTAGCTGGCAAATGTCTAGCTGAATAATCTCTAGCTGGCAAATGTCTAGCTGAATAATCTCTAGCTGGCAAATGTCTAGCTGGTAAATTTCAAGCTGAAAATGTCTAGCTGGCAAATATCGCTATCCCAAATGGCCCATCCAGTTATTACTATAGTAACTACAGTACTATAGTTGCAACTTAAAGGGATAGGGCAGTCAATAAACACCCTCGCGCCGCAACCCCGCAGATGGGCGGCCAGCGGATCGAGCCGCCGCAGCCGGTGCTGGACTACGCGTTCGACGGATTCGAATCGCGAATCGTGGAGTTTCGAATGGTGTCGCACATGACGGCCACGTTCGGCCGCTACCCCAGCTTCTCGGTCATGGTGGTCACCGGCAACCGGCGCGGCCTGGGTGGCTACGCGGTCAGCAAGTCGCCTAACAGACAGGCCGCCCTGCGCAAAGCCAACAGCAGGGCTGGCCAGCGGCTGGAGTTCTTTGATTTGCGCGACGGCGGCCGGACTCTGTGGCATCCGGGATA
This sequence comes from Macrostomum lignano, assembly GCA_002269645.1. NCBI lineage: Eukaryota > Metazoa > Platyhelminthes > Macrostomidae > Macrostomum > Macrostomum lignano. Next base: position 54,336 of record NIVC01003921.1, on the reverse strand, counting down.
CGCTAAGCACCTGGCCACTAGCGTGGTGGCCCTGCCCAAGGAGCCCGGCTACGGCCTACGCTGCCACCGGCTCATCAAGGAGGTCTGCCGGGTCATCGGCATTGAGGATCTGTACGCTAAGGTCAGGACTGTCTGCCTGTCTAGTATCTATCTATCTATCTATCTATCTATCTAACTATCTATCTATCTATCTATCTATCTATCTATCTATCTATCTATATCTATCCATCCAGCCACCGTAAGTGCTCTGTTGCAGCCATCGTGATACCCCTCCCTCTCCCCCCACAACCTCAGGTGGAAGGCAGCGTCAACTACAAGGCCATCATGCGCGCCTTCTTTCGCATCCTACGCCAGCAGGAATCGTTTCAGCACCTGGCCGATCGGGAGCGCCTGCACGTTGTCGAATTCGTCGGCGATCGGCCACGGGTGCTCGCCTCACCCTCTGATGGTCAGGTGCGCGGCGCCGACAGCGGCTCCGAGGACGCCTCGGACGACGTAGACTCGGACGGCGCTGAACGGCTGCGGGACCTGGCCACCTACTACATGGGCGGCCGGCTGCTGCAGCTTAAGCGCCGATCGCCGCCGGCCTACCTGAAAGGCCCCGGCCAGACCAAGCGCCGCCGGGAACGGGCCAAATTTCGCAACCAGCTGGCCGCCTTCCGCGAGCGCTGCATGCTGACCGACCTGCGGCCGGAGGTGGCCCAGCCGCCGCCGAAATATCAGCCTGGCATGCTGGGTCTCCGGCAGAGCTTCTACGTTGGCAAGGAGGCCGAATCCGCTGCCGCTTGATTTAGCAACCGAATTTTTCCACACATGTTTTATGCTACTTCCCATTCAGTAGCAAGTGCTAGAAATTTGTAGCTATTTTCCCCAACCAGATACTAAGATAACTAGTTGAGCCGCCAGTTAGTATGATGACTCGATTAGGTTTTGAACCCAAAAAAGCTTGTAGACGTAAACAACTTTCTAATTGGTTCATCCATAATATTGTACATTAGCCAGCACCACTGCAATGTGCATATCATAGCAGTTCTAGGCTGGAATACCAAGGAAGGCAATAAAAATTTAGGCGGCGGGGTGGAAGGGTGGAAGGGAGAGAGAATCACGTGACACACTTTGTTATCAGCGCGGGAACAATGTACATTAGCCAGTGCGGCAAGATAATGTACATGGCAGCTTTACCCCCTCCCCCACCCCAAGTCAGGACGGCCGGCAATAAAATTGGGGGCAGAGAAATATATAATAAAAAGTCTGAAAGGATGATACTACTGAATTGAAAGTAGCTTAAGAACATATGCACTCTAAAAATGGCATGTGTGAGTCGTGAGACTCAGTGCTTTTGCTACATGGCGCTGCTAGTCTAAGAGCAGCCGATTCACCAGCCTCCCAATGCGCGTTGATAAGTTTCATCTTTAGTTCATTGGTTAGTTGTTAATTTATCGAATTTGCATTCTATAATATTTAAAATAAAGCAGATGCAATCGCAGTACTAGTATTGTAACAGATTACTAGTTGCAGAAAAAGAAGTATCATGTCAGTTTGAGGACGATTTCTTTCTTTATTTCAGTTCAAACCGCATGCTGCTAATTGTTAGGCTGAGTAGTATGTAGTAAGGGTAAAAAATTATTTTTTGATTTTTTATGAACGTGCTAAACTACTCGTAAGATACAGGAACGGTTCACTTGAATTAATTTCGAAGTAATTCTTCGAAAGTTCAGATTAGAAATGTACAAATCTTTGTGAAGTGCTATACATCTTCGTAAGACAACTGAAGCAGAAGACCGCTGCATCGCAAGGTGCACTCACAGCTTTGCACTCGAAATTTCGCAAAAAATTGCTGTTTCGCACAGCGCTGTTTAGGATTTGGCCATAGACAAATCCGTCTGGAAAAAAAACACCACAGAGACAGGAGCAGCTGCAATTTTTCGGAACTTTGCTTGCTTGCCCGTCTCCGGGTAGCATTTTAAAAATAATAGCTTGATAACCTTGTGAGTGCACCTCGAGCAGAATTAGTGCTAACAGTCTGAAAAATTTCAACTGGCTTTTAGCGAAATGTATATTTTTTTACTGTCAGAGGTCCCTCAAGAAGATTGCTTTTGCTCATAAATTGGTCCAAGGGAGAGTCACTATCGTTATTAGCGGCTAATCGGCATCCGCCTCGGCTTCGATGATCGCCGAGCTAATCTCTTGGTACTTTTCCAACGACAGGAAGCCGCTAATGACCAAGCCCTCCAAGGTCTTGAGTTCGCGTCGCGCGTCCTCCGGCAGGCTGTCGGGAATCTGCCCGAATGCTGGCAGCTCCGTGACTGAAGCTGTTGGGCACCTGGAGATTGCGTTTTTGAGGGGTCAGTTAGCGAGTTAGCAGTCTGCGCATTCAATCCTGATTCTTAAGGCCGCCACCCTTCCAGTTCGTATCAGGGGCGTAGCCAGGGGGAGGGCAAAGTGGGCTGCGCCTCCTATGATAGCTAAGCTGGCAAAAATTCACGGCGATTTAGCACCCCCTGGTGCTGGCGCCCCCTGGTGCTGGCGCCCCTTGGTGCTGGCGCCCCTTGGTGCTGGCGCCCCTTGGTGCTGGCGCCCCTTGGTGCTGGCGCCCCTTGGTGCTGGCGCCCCTTGGTGCTGGCGCCCCTTGGTGCTGGCACCCCCGCGTACAATAGTACCCCCAATAGAAAATCTTGTCTGCGCCCCATGCTCATTATGAGCATAAAAGTCATAGCATTGAATAAACAATGGAACTTATAGATTTATGAGGAAAATATGAAATTGATACTTATTGATCGAGATCCTCTCCGACTCACGTTGCCACTTGTGAGGGGGATCTGAAACTACATTATAGGACATTGTACATGCATCAATAAAACGTTGGCCAGACCCTTCCGTCGATGTTTGCCGACAATACTTGCTCGACCGTCGACTGCGCGACTCTTCGTTGCTGTCATCGACAGCTGAAATCAGAGCGGTCCCGGCTGCTGCCGCCTCCGCCGGGCCGATTTCTTGTCGCAGAGGCGGAGTCGTGGGGGTATTGTCTGGCGGTTCTCGGCACAGGCACGGGCCCATGGGCATGTGGAAATCTAAAATTGTTCATCAGCTCACGAAAGAGTCTATTGAAACGGGAAGACGACTTCTTTTTCATTTTATCCTCCCTATACAATGGAAATTCAGTCAATAGGAGAGAAACTTCCTTAGAAAGGCAATTGTGCGGAATTTTTCAAAGAGCAATGATTACTTTTTATTTGCCGCAGCTGGCTCGAAAACGGTTGCCTGATTTTGCCACGTCAAATGAAATGGCTCCCCATCAGATGAAATAGCAACCTGTCAATGAAACGGCGCCTGTCAGATGTAATGGCGCCCTGTCAAATGAAATGGCACCCTGTCAAATGAAATGGCACCCTGTCAAATGAAATGGCACCCTGTCAAATGAAATGGCACCCTGTCAAATGAAATGGCACCCTGTCAAATGAAATAGCGCCCTGTCAAATGAAATAGCGCCCTGTCAAATGAAATGGCGCCCTATCAGATGAAATCGCACTCTTTCAGATGAAATGGAGCCCTGTCAGATGAAATGGCGCTTGTCAGATGAAATGGCGCCCTATCAGATGAAATCGCACTCTTTCAGATGAAATGGAGCCCTGTCAGATGAAATGGCGCTTGTCAGATAAAATGGCGCCCTATCAGATGAAATCGCACTCTTTCAGATGAAATAGCGCCCTGTCAGATGAAACGGCAGATCACGTGACCTACAATTAATAACATTCTATGGCCCTGTATAAATTACAAAATTCTGTGCTAGGTGTCAACTAACTGCCGAGTGCTAACGACCTTGATCATTACACGTGGCCTTGAGTCGAACATTCGCTAAAGAGTAGTTGGCCTTACTATACATTACATGTTTCACAGTCACAACACAAGCTTCCGAAACCGAGCTGTGTATTCGGTGAGAAAAAACTATACTGGCTAGCAAACTTAATTGGATGCTTTCAGACTCTACAGTTCGTTGTCATGTTGAATTATTTTTACACTCATACACGCTCGCCTGATCCATTTGTTAGGCTGGCACCCTATATCTGGGCACGTCTATAACTAGCACGCTTCTGTGTGGGTATTGAAGCATATATATATAGCCGAAGAAATACGCTTCCTGGCTTATAACTACAGTAAAAAGAAAGTTATAATTTCTTAAGTTATGAAGCAATTAAACGAATAATTGTCATACCAAGAGATGGTCATTGATGAGGGTCTGCCGCTGGAGGATTTCCCACTGAGGGATTTCCAGTGTGAGGGTTTACAGCAGAAGTATTTCCCGTAGGACGATTTCCCGCAGGAGGATTTCCCTTTTGGAGGATTTCCCGTTGGAGCGTTTCCCTCAGGTGGGTTTCCGTAGGAGCCAGGGTTTATCGCAGAAGGATTTCCCGCAGGAGGATTTCCCGCAGGAGGATTTTCGTATGAGGATTTCCCGTAGGAGCTAGGGGTTCCCGTAGCAGGGTCACCCGTTGGAGGATTTCCCGCTGGAGGATTTCCCGTAGGAGCTAGGGGTTCCCGTAGCAGGGTCTCCCGTTGGAGGATTTCCCGCTGGAGGATTTCCCGTTGGAGGATTTCCCGTTGGAGGATTTCCCGCTGGAGGATTTCCCGCTGGAGGATTTCCCGCTGGAGGATTTCCCGTTGGAGGATTTCCCGCTGGAGGATTTCCCGCTGGAGGATTTCCCGCTGGAGGATTTCCCGTTGGAGGATTTCCCGCTGGAGGATTTCCCGTTGGAGGATTTCCCGTCGGTGGGTTTCCCGTAGGAGGATTTCCCGTTGGAGGATTTCCCGCTGGAGGATTTCCCGTCGGTGGGTTTCCCGTAGGAGGATCTCCACAAAAGGATTTCCTATATCGCGGCTCTGCATTCCTGTCCAAACCAGTTCCAGCTTGAGTCACATTGGATAATTTTCAACCATTTTTGTTAAACTATTATGTATACTATACCACTATTCTAACTTGGCCTGTTTGTTCGAAAGCGTATAATTTACTCACAGCAAATTGATTGCAGTAGACGAAGTTATATAGTTTGCGAATAATGATGCCCTCTTTGCAGGTGTATGTGTAGCTTGCTAGTCTGTACATGCACTTTTAGCAGAGCTTGAAGCAATTTAGTTGGAATTTAAGTACTAATTAGACTTGCAAATTGGAGAAGGCCTATAGTCGTTGCTTGCTTTTTATTTTAAGCTTCTTAAGCTTCAATATCCAGCCTAGGCCAGCTAGCTTATAGGCCAAGGATGGCTTGCCCAATAGCGAGATACACAGGTAGCTTTTCAACGATTCCTTCATCCTGCACGTGCAATTCCCTCAGGTACAATTATCAATGCATACTATGCGTTTTCAATCAATGCAGCTTATTATATCTGAGATTATTGTAACCGCAGATTTCCCAGGGCTCGTGCTCTAGTGGTCCTTGACTAAATACATTTACTAATATTGTAGTATAAGATATGTCTGGCCTGACGACTGATATACAAAATGAATGCATGCGACTCAATCTATCATAGACTCTATTTATTAAAACGTATATAGCTACATCAATAAGAACTGAGATCTCTCGGATGATCTTTGCTTTGGTCCATTGCATTTGATAAATATATCAATCATGGCCTGATTCATGTCCGAAACAACTGAGCAAGGACGTATACTACCTACAAGTAATTTTGTCGCAGAAAAAAAACGGCGACAATGTAAAATTATCTTTCTAAGGTGAAAATACCTGTACTGGAGCTTACGTGTAGCTTACTACACCATAGAAGTAATGAACTTACAGTGCATACATTTGCATGCTCAATATGTCGTGCCGATATATATATGCTGCCGAGCAAAATTCTCAACGGCCTGAACTACATTGATAATTTGGGATATTCTGTTCGTCGATCATTTACCCAAAGATACGACGGGCGGTTTTTCTGGCGTCGCTGGCGTCGCAAGGAGGACAACACTACTCTGCAACGACAGTTCGCTGAGAGAGGCATCAAGTTACTCCAAACATATGACCGAGTAAGTCATGATCAAACCATCTGATCAAACTCCATCCCAGAGGAATGATTTCTGACGAATCGGACGCTAACTAACTACAAACTGCTGAAAACTTGCTGCTCAGCAGACGCCACCCAAGTACGTCAACGATAACTTTTGATGGACCAGATCGTGGCGCTCATGAAGGATCAGTACGATATCACCAGCAATCAGTCCCGGAAACTAACTTCAAGAAGCCACTGTAACAATTGGCCGATCAGGAGCACGTGCTCATACATGCCATGGCTCGTACTAAGGACGATCCGCCGAAGCTGAACGTGTCGATTTAAACTCAACGTGAGGCTCTCAAAATTGAAGTCGACACTGCAAAGAACGGCAACTTCATCGTTGGATATTTCTGGAAGAGGCTGCCGGCGACACAACTTGCCTGAACTAGGGAATTTCGTCGGGAAAACGACACTACCCGGTTCATGTGCTGAGTACGACATCCCAACAGTACACAGTCACACAGGTGCCCCGCTTGAATCTGCTAGGCCGGACTGCCACAAAGTAGTTGGGAATCTCAATTTATAGTATAAACCAAAGATCATATACACAAGATGGGCCACTCATTAACCAATTATGTGACCATAGAAGCTAATGTGAAAATTGTGTGTGATCTTGTCGATCCGGAAATTTTTTTGAACATACACATCTACTCCTATTTATATTCAATGAGAATTTTTATCCAAATCTCAAAAATATCGTCCTGTCCCTATCTACTCAATTATAAATTTAAGCAACCCATGTCGGCTTTTATCGCCGACAAAGGGACGAACACATTTTCTTTCTTTCTTCCTTCACTTTGTGACTCTGCTCACTCGTTCCCGCTTTCAGCCATGGCATTCACCGCCCCTAATCATCCCGCTGAAGCCGGGACCCCGGCAACTGCAGCCGGTGATCCCGGCGCCTGCAGTGCCGCCCCCATCAGCGACAAGCCCGCACGCGCACCTGGGCCCTCCGCAGAGGCCCGACGAGCTTGAAACCAACGCCGCAATGAGCGGCGGCGGCGACAACGGGACATGGGAGAAGGAAGACGGCCACCGGCCACCTGCGAAGGGAGAACCTCGGGAGGGCGAGGGTGCTGACGGGCCAAAAGGAACCACAGCGACCCCTCCAGCAGGAAAAAAACCCCTACTGGTATACCACCCAGCAAACCTGCCATCAGCGCGGTCGGGGCCTTCGGGAACCGCTGGCTCTCTGGAATATGGTCATCGACGAGGTCCTTCGGGATGCTCGGCTTGACCTCATTCTGAAAGTAGGATATGCGGACGATGTCACCGCGGTGGCGTCTCGTCCGTCCCCTGATACATTCATGCAGGGACCTTCTTGAAAATTTCATTTACGCCGCTGAGCAATGGGCGGATCGTTGTTGTGGTCTAAGCGCTCTCTGAGACTAAGACGGCAGCGATTATGTTCACTAGCAGAACCAAGTGGCAGATTCGGCCGCTAACGCTTTACGGAAGGGAAATCCCCTTCTGCAAGCAGAGACTAAATGTCTAGAGATTACCCTGGACCACAGGCTGAACTGGTCACACGTTTATAGGAAAAGCCAAAAGGCCAGCCAAAATTTTGCGTACGATTTCCCGGACCTCTGCCATCAGCTCCTGTGCGGCAGAGCTGCGCCGAAGGCGAAGCGCGCTGACATGCTGGCCAAGGCTGGCTCCGCCGGTGCGCTGCTGGGGCCGGGCCCAGGGGCCCCATCCCCGCCTCGGTGATCAACTCCCGTGTTAAGCGCTGGACTGATTCCGAGCATCTCCGCAGGTGGCACGACACCCGGAATTGTAGGCAATCCTGTGTTTCCGTTCCCTGCCCCTCTCCTCTCCTGCGTAGAGCCCTCCTCAGGCTCAACCGCAGAGACCTCAGAGCAGTTAGCATGGCCCTCTCCGGGCATGGCTGCTTCTCTCGCCACCGCTTCCTTCAGGGCCAAGTACCCGAGGAGCGGTGCCTCAGGGACACGGGACGAGCTGATTTCTTCCCCACCGCCGGTGAGGAGGACCGCGCTGCAAGCGAGACCGATGGGTCCCCCTGAGCGACATCACTTCGATGGAAGTCATTGGTCGCCAGGGGCTAGCGGAATGGGCGGTCTCCTTCGCCTCCTCGCTGCATCCGCCGGATGCCCCCTAGCTGCAGCTAAGTCAAGTCGTTTCCCGGACCTCTGGAAAAACGAACTGGGATTTCACAAGGACTTCAAGTTAAACTTGCGTTAAAGTTCAGCTCGGAAAATAAACCGGTGTTCCGGAAGCTTAAACCAGTCCCTTTCGCTATCCGAGAGAAGTTTTGAGCATGACTACGGCATCAAGAAAAGCGCCTGGGTACCTACCACCAACTTCGAAGACTACACATACCAATGCGCAGTGCATGGTCTCATGCAGTAATAAATCCCTCGACCGGTTCCGAGAAGCCGAAACTAATCCTACACCATCAACCCGCAGCTCAAAGACAACCGTCATCCACAGCTGCCCCTCCAAGGAGCTGCTACAGTCAGCAGGGCTGTTTGTTTGTTTACTCGACGTCACTGAAAATTTGTGCATTACACCGACTGGGCCTGCTCAGCCGACGTATGCATGACGTCCTTATCCGTCGATGTAATGTAAAAGTATACATATACGTCGATAGACGTCAGGAACGCTGCGCGGTTAACACTATACAGTACGAGCTTAAAAAAGATAGCAAAAGAAACAGATTCAATCAGTAATTTTATGAGCCCATTACAAAAAATTATTAGAAAACCTACTTGTTTTATTGTGTAGTCCTGCTGGGGCGAAGCCCCATCACAGAATCGCGGACTTGTCAATAGCTTAAATTTATTCTTTATTTTAAATGTGAAACAAGTCGGTATAACAAATACAATATTTAGATTAAGATACATATTGCGGTACCTAAATAGAGCTCGAGATTTGCGTAGATATAAGTAATGAAATACGCGTAAGTTAAGAGACATGCAAAATTTATTGCATATCCTTAAAAGTTCCAATAGACATGAAAAAGTACACCGCATACTTTTCTCACTGACCACTGTATGTTGTTACTTGACACTTGTTTCTATCAGGCGTGAGATTTTGTTTTGTAAATCATTTGCATATTTAATTAGGCATTGATATTAACTATTAGTATTAATCTTACTTTGTCAAATGCATCAAACTAAAAACTATACGGCTCTTCACATTATATATTAATTGAGCATTACGTAGTGCTAAAGTAAAATATCGCCTAAAGTGGTATTGCTGTTTCGTATTCGTGGAATGTGGATTTGGATACGGAATGAATGACGACTTAACAACCCTAGTTCTGGGTTTTTTTCGCCAGAGGCAAGGTGCGAAATCGCACCTTGTGCCAAATTTCAAGGTGCGATTTTAAGGCTCAGAGTGCAATTTCTCTTGAATCTTGTTTCAGACAACTGGGAATGTATATTTTAATATCTTACATAAGGCTATAGCCATAGGCTATATCGCCTATATGACTTAAAAGGATTTAAAGAGTTATTTTGTTTCATATTTTAAGGCAGTGCATAAAAAATAGCTTAAGCATGGTTAAGCCTTTAAAGAAAAATGGTTATAAGACCGCACCTAAACCGCACCTACTTTTTAATTTCAGGGTGCGATTTTAAAATTTAGGGTGCATACGCACACTCTGCGCACAAAAAACCCTGGCCCTAGTTCCTATCATACACTCAGCAACAGTCAAAACTGCAACCTTAAATAATTGGCCAAGCGATTGACTTCAGCCAACTATCGGGAGTAGGCCTAGGGGGGCCTACTGCGTACTGACATTGCAATGATGCAAGGTTCTCCAACTCTCGCCCAGGCGCACTGTTTCTAGGCCCTACTTCTAGGGTCACAGTATTGACTGTTGCTGAGTGTAAATATGTGTACATAATAATGCCTCTTTATCAATTTTTTTACTTTATGGTTAGGCCTATTTAGTTTATTTATGCAGTCTAGATCTTGTAGTCTAGTACTTTAAAAATGCCATGGTTTGGATTTCTCTTTATTACATTTATATTGTTACATTTTAAATATATAGGAGGGGCTAATAGAAATGATTGATTTCAGAAATAAAAATTCATGTGTTTAATAATTAGTCAATAAAATAAGGCCTAGGCAAGGCTCTAACAAATTTTTGTTTGTATTTTTTTTAGGCCTAACTTTTTTATATGGTAAATGATATGATATGGTTAGGCCTATTTTATATATAATTTTAGATAGCTATACCATTCTTTAAAATGCCAACCAAATAGGAAGTGCTTATCCCTATGGTCCTATGCCAATAATTCCAATTTTATCTATACGGATCTGTCAATAATTTTTAGCTTATCCCCATTCCCCACCATGCGGACCCCATGGCTAAGATTATGCAGTTGTTTGTGTTTAGTTTTGTGTACTGACATTATACTGACATTAAATTGATATTGTCATTATTATTAGTAATATTATATCATTTTGAATTTTGCAAGTCTCATTCGGCTTGATCTTTGGGTTGTTTGGTCATTTTAAGCAAAGCCAGCAGCTAAGCAAATATTTAAAATTAACCTTTTTGATGACGAAAATTTTTAATAAAGTACTTGATATTATTTAGTATTAAATACTTATAGTTTATTTGGAAGATTTGTAAAACAGTCAAAAACTAAAAGACAGTTTTTGAACAGTTTCATTTTAAGGTTTCTTTATTCCAATAAGCTGCCATGGGGTTAAGCTGGAAAATATCGACATAGATCTGTGTGGATAAAATTGGAAGTATTGACATAGCCTATAGACTTGAATGGTGGTAGCTATTTCAATAAGCTGCTATGGGGATAAGCTAGAAATTATTGACACAGATCTGTGTGGATAAAATTGGAATTATCTGAATGGGACCGTGGGGATAAGCACTTCCAACAAAATATTAGACTTTTTAGGCTTAAATTAAAATGATTAGCTATATTGTATACAACTAAACAGTTTAAACTAAGGCTTACCCAAGGCCAAACATAGCTATATAATTGATTGCTAAGACTTATAGGCCTAGCTTTTAGAAATTTGGCTATTATAATTACATTGTAATTAGGCCCCTAATAGTCTAATAAGCCTAGGCTTCATTATTTTATCCTTATTACTAAGCCTAATTTCTTTTAGATTTGAATTCAAGATGATAAAAATAAAACTTACTTTACTTATTCTTTTACTAAAGTTTTATAAGAAAATTCTTTAGGAGAAAGGGTATAGCCTAGTGGTCTAGCATAATGCTTAGATATGCCAATAGCCTAGGCTTAATTCTAAGTTTATAGCTATATTAATTTGAGGCTAGCTTGAAATTTCAATGCGGATTTATTCATACAATTAGTGCCATTGAAGGCCAAATCCTAAGCTTTGTAAAGTGTACATGTCTAACAATAAATAAAGTTAGGAGCAGGGCTACTGTAGACTCCTGTATGAGTGTGTGCCTGTGTGTATGACAGCATATATATCCATGTGCTTATATGCCTATTTAGGAGAGTCAGCAGAATAGACATTTATGTCTTTATTAGCTATGACAATGTCATTTAAAGTGAAGTGCCCCACCTTTAACAAGAAATGAAAAAAATAATCTATACATATTAAAAAATGTTTAAAAATCTATTTTTTGACTAAATTATTTTTTATTTAAGTAAAGTTAGTGTAGCTAAAATTAGGTTATCAAATGTAATACTAGCTATACAATGCAATATGCCAACCATTACATTCATGTCAATCAATAGCCTGGCTAATCCCAAGCCCCAGCAGTTGGTTTCCAATGCCAATCGACAGCTTGGCGACACCAAGCAACAGCAGCAGCAGCAGGTCACGAGCGAGTGGCAAATGGACGACATCGACCACGGCCTCGCGGCCAACTTCGAGGGCTCCCTATCTGGCCTGGGCGTCGATCTTGCTGCCTCCTCATTCAACATGTCTGAAGCCATCATGTCGCTGTCGCCTGGAAAGTTTTTGCCGCCAACCGATGAAGCTGCCACAGATTCGTCCAGCTTCTCTGGCATGGATAATAGACAGTCGGAGTCCATGCAGCAGCAGCAGCCACCTCTGTTGCACAGCGGCAAATTTAATATATCCATGTGCGCCTGCACCTCGCCAGCTATCAAAGTGAATGAGGAGCCGCTGACTTATCTTAATCAGGGTAGGCGAATTAGTGCTAGTGTTAATTGCAACACTGGTTTAATCTGTGTATGAACAAAACTTATGATCCCCAAAGTTTATGATCCCTAAACTGCACAAATCCCTAAACTGCACAAATCCCCAAACTTTATGATGATCCTCGATTGCATTTTAGCTCTTTAATTTAAATAGTTTACTTGTTTCTTTACATATGCCCTAATGCTAGTGGGCAGATGTGCAACCGACAGCTCAGCCGCAGCTATTGCGCGGGCGCATCTGAAGGCTGCGTACGGCTGTTCAGTCCAAAGACTGGGGGTCGCCACACACCCTCAATTACCCCAGCTAATGCTGGCACCCATTTTACAGCTGGGTGAACTGAAGCAATGCAGGGTTAATTGTCTTTCTCAAGGACACAAATTGTTCCGAGTGGGTCGGAAATAGAACCCCCGACTTTTCAGCCGTAAGTCCGACACTCTAACTACTAGGCTACAACCCTTATTAGTATACCCCTTTCGCATTATACAATATTAACATACTACTTGCATTATACTATTTAGTATTTATTGGTATTTTTATTCATTCAAGGTACTTTTTCTGTCATGTTTTCTCCTCAGGTCATCCATACGAAGTGAAACTGTCCTACTATGGAAACGGAGAGAAATCTCGACTGTTTAGAGTAAGTCTGTTACTGCCAACAGTACAACAGTACCAACAGCTTCTGACAACTGAAGACTTTAGCACAATTTTATTGCAGATACTTTACTAAGCCACCTTACCTATAGAATCGTCCTCAATCCACCCTGTAGAATCGTCCTCAATCCACCCTGTAGAATCGCCCTCAATCCACCCTGTAGAATCGCCCTCAATCCACCCTGTAGAATCGCCCTCAATCCACCCTGTAGAATCGCCCTCAATCCACCCTGTAGAATCGCCCTCAATCCACCCTGTAGAATCGCCCTCAATCCACCCTGTAGAATCGCCCTCAATCCACCCTATAGAATCGCCCTCAATCCACCCTGTAGAATCGCCCTCAATCCACCCTATAGAATCGTCCTCAATCCACCCTATAGAATCGCCCTCAATCCACCCTGTAGAATCGCCCTCAATCCACCCTGTAGAATCGCCTCAATCCACCCTATAGAATCGCCTCAATCCACCCTGTAGAATCAATCCACCCTTGCCAGAGCGTGTTCCGCATCAGCTTCCACGAGCGCCGGATGCAGTTCATGGAGAAGGAGCACCTGGATTACTGGCGCCAGAGCAGGCCTGGCGAGCGCATCCTGGACATTGACATCCCTCTATCATACAACCTGAGCGACGTGAAGATCAGTCCTGCTCATATTAACATGGCCGAGGTGATATGGGAAGGCGGCGACAGCAGCTCAGACTGCGGCGTATTCGTGAAGCTGCACTGCATCAGCACGGAGTTCACGGCTAGAAAGCACGGCGGCGAGAAGGGCATCCCGTTCCGCCTGCAGGTGGACACGTTCGACAATGCCACTGGCAACCATTTGCAGAGCCTGGCCGCCCAGGTGAAAGTGTTTAAGCCCAAGGGCGCCGATAGGAAACACAAGACCGACAGGGAGAAAGTAGAGAAGCGAACGGAAAGCGAGCGCAGCAAATACCAGCCTTCGCTGCTCTATACTCCATTTAAGCCAACTGTTTACCTGAGCGAGCAGGGCTTGTTGAGTCTGGTCAAGCCCGAGCTCAAGTCTGCCGCTGACCGCCCCGCCGACGGTGTTGTCGTGTGAGTCTGTAATTCTGTTTTAGCTAGTTCAACTAGCGGGTCTTTGTGGATACTCAGATTGTGGTTTTGACGCACATTGAGCATCTTTATGGATTGGACGCGTTTGAAAAGCGTTAGACTAGTTGGCAGAATTCCTTTATACATTGCCGCATCTGACCCTCTCACATGCTTGGGCGCAACCTAAGGATTCACCCGGCCGTTTTTATTGGCTACACACACACGTAAGTCGCTATTGGACAAAATAGTAGTCACGTGACTGCTTTCAGCCAATGCTCTTAGCCAACGCTCACGGTTCTCGTGAGCGGGAATCGCCCCAAATTAACGCTCCCGCGCACGGAATTGAGCCTCTCCGACCCTCAAAAGTTGCACAAGTCTGCAGACTCTCAGCTTAGGAAAAAAACAGGATGTCAATTTAGCATCCGGTGTCCAAATTTAGGAGGTCACAAAAAACTAACCGTTGAAGAAAAACCCAATCGCTAACAGCAAGCAGGAGGCCGGCTCTCGAGCGCAGCAATGCAGCGGCGGTGACGGCGGGTCTGGCAGCTCGCCAAGCCCCAAATCGGTGCACTCGCCCGCCAGCCCATCCTGTGCAGCAGCCGCCGCCACTGTTGCTAGTAGAAATTCGCAATGCGGCCGCGAGTCCCCGGTGAACCTGACATTCGACAGCTCGCCTCAGCAGGTTGCCGACTGGCTGGAGCAGAACCGGTTCGCCACAGTGGCCCGGCTGTTCGCCAATTTCAATGGCGCCGACTTGTTGCGCTTGTCCAGAGCCGATCTTATTGAGATTTGCGGTCCGTCTGACGGAGTTAGACTCTACAATGGTCTGGCTCAGCGGCCCTGCCGTTACAAACTGCTGTTCTATGTTGGTCAGGAGTCTGAGAATGGTTAGTTCAGATACTGAGATCTAGATGAGTTCTATTGAATCTCCTAGACTATTGTCAGATAAATACCCCCTTTTCTTTTTAGAGTTGTCCCTGAATCTACTGCTGAATCGTCTTTAATTTTCCTCATAAAAAATCTCCCTAAATCCCTACTCAGATAGTCTCCCCTAAATCCCTACTCAGATAATCTCCCCTAAATCCCCACTCAGACAATCTCCCCTAAATCCATACTCAGATAATCTCCCCTAAATCCCTAGTCAGACAATCTCCCCTAAATCCCTACTCAGACAATCTCCCCTAAATCCCTACTCAGTTAATCTCCCCTAAATCCCTACTCAGTTAATCTCCCCTAAATCCCTACTCAGACAATCTCCCCTAAATCCCTACTCAGACAATCTCCCCTAAATCCCTACTCAGATAATCTCCCCTAAATCCCTACTCAGACAATCTCCCCTAAATCCCTACTCAGATAATCTCCCCTAAATCCCTACTCAGACAAACTTTACATTCACTGATATCACGTCTTTTCGCCTCAGCTTTTTGTTGAAAATTGCTTATTTTTTAACCAACAGCAGCTAGGATTTCTTTGCTCAAGGGTTTCCTCCCTTAGTTCGATTAAGCATCAAAGCCCGCTAGACCTCCACCCCTATCCGCCCACAGTGTTTCACCCGGTGTATTTGAGCACCCTGAGCTATCAGGAATTGCTGACCAAAATTGCTGGTCTGTTCCAATCGGACGGTGAGAAAATCTCCCAGGTACTTCTCTGCGGACCTGCCGGAATTCCCGTCTGCATCAGCGACGAGGTGAGAATTTTATTTGGTACTCCTTATAGTCTTATCTGTGCCGATCAGATCCACACAGCTGGCTTTGCTTCTTCTCAGATCCACACAGTTGGCTTTGCTTCTTCTCAGATCCACACAGTTGGCTTTGCTTCTTCTCAGATCCACACAGTTGGCTTTGCTTCTTCTCAGATCCACACAGTTGGCTTTGCTTCTTCTCAGATCCCTCCGGAATGGGTCTTCACCTTCCTCCCCCTACAGACAGTGGGTCTTCACATCCCTCCTCCTACAGACAGTGGGTCTTCACATCGCCCTACAGACAGTGGGTCTTCACATCGCCCTACAGACAGTGGGTCTTCACATCCCCCTACAGACAGTGGGTCTTCACATCCCTCCTCCTACAGACAGTGGGTCTTCACACCCCCCTACAGACAGTGGGTCTTCACATCCCCCTACAGACAGTGGGTCTTCACCTCCCTGCGCCCCAGGCAGTGGGTCTTCACCTCTGTGCACCCCAGACAGGAGGTCTCTATCTTGCTGCTCCCCATACAGTGGGTTTTTAATCTACAGTAATAATCCCCCATAAGGATTTGTCCTCCCCAAATCTTCCCCTCGGCCAGATGGTATCCCAGCTGGATTGCGAGTCGCGGTTCTCTCTGCACGTAGTCCCGGACGAAGTTATCGCTGGCCGATTCAAAATATTTATGAAGCTAACACCAATTTGCGAAGTGAACGGGCACGGTAATTAAATTATGATTATGGATAAACAACAATTTTGAGTCGCTGTAACTGAAGTATCAATATCAGCTTTTAATAAATGGGATTGGGTACAGATTGCTGCAGAGTTTATCATCTTTAATGAATTCGGGAAGGAGAACAATTAGAATTGTTAGTTTTGTTATAATGGTACTTTTACTGCCAGCAGCCTGAGCATTGGGAATTTCATAATGCTATGATAAACTGCAATTATTCGTTATTAATGTTATTAACGGCAATAGAATTGTTTTACTTTACTACTTTATAGAGTATTGAGATTTTATAAAATTAATTGGATTCCATGTTTCTTAAGTTAAACAATTGTTTTTGTCTGTAGATATATCACTCTCACACTCGATTTTTTTATCTTCTTTTGTTTTTTTCTTATACTGTGTATCTACTCATTATTTAAGTACCTTTTGGCACCTTATAGCTGCGAGTGGATTAGCCATTAACTGTCAACAGCATGAAAACATTTACTGTATTCTTAATTTAATAGCGTACCGCTTTTCATATACAGTAATGCGAAATTATAAGTGCTTTCCTTTATAACACTGTTTAGGAAGTGTGGCTTCATCGTTAGCACATTGCTCCAGTTATTTACTTAAAAATAAATGCTTGGTAAAGACACAAACCAACCAGTATTTACACACAAACTTGAAATAAAGACTCAAATCGACTGGTCCGTGTCTGAGCATGCCACCAGGCGTTTGATCAAAAGTGTACGCACTGCGTCTTCGAACCCTCAATCCCGTCCCCAAATGTGCACAAACGTCTCCGACCCCTCAATCCCGTCCCCATATGTGCACAGTACGTCTCCGACCCCTCAATCCCGTCCCCATATGTGCACAGTGCGTCTCCGACCCCTCAATCCCGTCCCCATATGTGCACAGTGCGTCTCCGACCCCTCAATCCCGTCCCCATATGTGCACAGTACGTCTCCGACCCCTCAATCCCGTCCCCATATGTGCACAGTGCGTCTCCGACCCCTCAATCCCGTCCCCATATGTGCACAGTGCGTCTCCGACCCCTCAATCCCGTCCCCATATGTGCACAGTACGTCTCCGACCCCTCAATCCCGTCCCCATATGTGCACAGTGCGTCTCCGACCCCTCAATCCCGTCCCCATATGTGCACAGTGCGTCTCCGACCCCTCAATCCCGTCCCCATATGTGCACAGTGCGTCTCCGACCCCTCAATCCCGTCCCATATGTGCACAGTGCGTCTCCGACCCCTCAATCCCGTCCCCATATGTGCACAAACGTCTCCGACCCCTCAATCCCGTCCCCATATGTGCACAGTACGTCTCCGACCCCTCAATCCCGTCCCCAAATGTGCACAAACGTCTCCGACCCCTCAATCCCGTCCCCAAATGTGCACAAACGTCTCCGACCCCTCAATCCCGTCCCCATATGTGCACAGTGCGTCTCCGACCCCTCAATCCCGTCCCCACAGGTACACAGGACCTCCCCAACCCTTCAATCTCGCCCTATGTGTACGCGCATTCATAAATAACGTTGGCCACACTTCTAGTTTTTCTTTCTCTAATAGTATAACTGAGCACTCTGTTGCTTTAGACAGTTTCAGCCGTTAGTAATGGCTTGATTAACAAATACCTTGTAACAATTGGACGACCAGTTAATGGATTCCTGTTCTCAAGCTTAGCAGTAGTGCGTTGTCATTTTGTATTTTTAATGCGACGAAATTATCGAGTCTAATTTTTTTTCAATAAAAAACCAGTTGGTGCGTACTCGGTATCTCTTATTGTTTTTTGCGTTCACTATCTCAGCTATTACTAGTACTATGCGTGTTTGCATTAGATAGAGTATAATAATATCGTATATTTATAAAATATTAATGCACATATGCGGTTACACATTTTCCCTGATCAACTCGGTTTCAGAATTGTTTTAACTGACATAGTTGGTTTGTTAATTGTTATTTTCGACACGACGCCTTCATTGATTGGGAAAATGTGTTTTATAAAAAAGTTAAATTGCACCTATGATTTCGCCAATTTCGACTGTACTTTTCGCTGAAGATTCTCCGAGTTATACCGATTAGTATAAAAAAATAAAAAGTTTACACACAGGCCGTTTCATTTCATTCTCCGATGGACTTGTAAACTTATTGGAGATCTGTCTGTAATCAGTTTCATTTTGTTCTATCAAACTGCTTATCAGAGAAGAATGAATTCGAGCTATAAACACAAATTTACTCGTACCTAGTAAATGTGATAAATCCTGCTGGTTAAATGATAAGAGGTAGAACTCTCCGACTAAAATCAAGCGTTAAGCCCAGAAGCGGGTTGGTGTGAGTCTACTCATTTAATGAATATTGTAGCAAAAATTGCCAATATAACAAAAGTACAGTGATATTTATGGTCCTTTTCACACAAAAAGATTACTAAGCTAATTAAATGGTTTTGCTTTAATTCCTTTTGTGTACGAAAGCGATCCGACCTTTCAATCTCGTCTACATGTGTACATACGCAAACTCAACCTCTCAATCTCGTCCCCATGTGTACATACGCAAACTCAACCTCTCAATCTCGTCCCCATGTGTACATACGCAAACTCAATCTCGTCCCCATGTGTACATACGCAAACTCAACCTCTCAATCTCGTCCCCATGTGTACATACGCAAACTCGACCTCTCAATCTCGTCCCCATGTGTACATACGCAAACTCGACCTCTCAATCTCGTCTCAATACCCGAATCTGACTTCAATCTCGTCCCCGCGTGTACATACGCGGACTTTTCAATCTCGTCCTCGTGTGTACATACGCGAATCCGACCTCTCAATCTTGGCCCCCACGTGTACACACGCATTTGGCATTTAATTTTAGTATAATGACTAGCAATCTACGCCCCGTTTGGGGAGCAAACAAAGAATGTAATATTTTTTTAAATAACTGCATCTAGCTTCTGACCTCAGCATTTATATCTCAACAATTTTCCCCTAGCCTTGCCTTCTCACCAATTCCCCCGTAAGCCTTGACTAAGCCTTGTGAATAAACTTGCAGAACAAATACTTAAATACAATGTATTCACTCAACTACCAGAGCTATTTTTGTGAGCAAACTCAGATCCACGAGAATAAATTACTTTGATACTGCGTTTTTCTTTGCAGTCTTTTTGCGGCGTACATGTATAGTTAAGCATTTAAGGAGTCAAAAAGCATTTTTCAATTTATTCTGCCATAAATATAATTATACTTAAAAAGTTTAATAAAACAGCATTATGAACGAATAAATATAAGGGCTATAAATTGAATCGGTTCAATTAGCTAATTTGTTTTTAAGAAAGTTAAAATATTTAGCATAACACACAGCACGATGAAGCTGGACAAACGAAACGATCTACGAGCTATAAGTGTCTCTTTTGGGCTTTTTTGCATTTCCATCGTCATTTTAACCACACTGCATGTTTACATTTAATAGCGACACAAAGCAATGCCATATAGTAGCTTGATTGCATACGCTTGTACAAAGAAAAATATAATTGAGAAATTTTACTAATACATTTAGACATAAAAAGAGAGTTCTATGCTCGCATGGCATCAGCATACAGATGGTCAAGTGTTGGAAGAATTGATTGTTTCTACATGTACGGTCGTAACATGCGCTAAGGTAGCTTAAGGCGACACAACGATCGAATGACCTTGACCTTGATTTTCTCTCAAAAGCTTATCTTAAGTAAGACTGGGAGGGCTGATTTGCGGTTTTTATGGCCCCTGAAATAATGAGCTGGGAAAGGCAATGGCGTGGCGTGAGTGAGGTTGGGGTTAGAGAGGGAGAAGATATTTTCTATCCCCGACGATCGTACAATTGTACATGGCCAGTCTCGGTTGTGCGCACATCCACGCAGCCAATAGGAGGCAGACTAGAATTATAGTGGCCTCGCTAACACTGTTTATTGCCTATTGACAAAATAGTCTCGTTTATAAACCTTAAATAGCAGAGCGAAAGAAAAATTCACTATTATGGGGTGAATTAGACCACGTATTCCTCTTCGAGCAATCACTGAAATTTTTTAGATTTATTAGGAAGTATGTGCGAATGCAAATTTTACTACAGTGGCTGTTACAATTCTTCAACCGCCCCGTCTGCACACAGTGCAACGGCTTATCCTCGAATAGATGTCCGTTGTTCCCGGAAAGCTGGTCGACGAGCTGACTGGCCGCTTGAACATGCCATCATCGGCCACTACCGTCAGCCAGTAGCTGATCGAGTCCTTCCAGTGGTTGCACTTTCCACCGTTATTGTTGCACTCCATCATTGGGGCGAAACTGAAGTGCTGCAGGCAGCTGCCAGGCGAGTTCAGGTCCTGGCCGCTGCCGCTGCCTCCGGTTGTGTACTGAAGATGGAGGGTAACGAATAGTCAGAGCTTCTCTACTGGATGAGCAGCACTATAGTTTGCGTCAGCTAGCTAAAAATGGAATCGAACTCGAGGCGATGCTGCTAAGACTTGGTAATTCTGTCCTTCTTGGCTTCATCAGCTTGGCTGGATTCTCCTTTAGCTAGACTGAACAGGACCTCTTCTGCCATTTCTTTGCCCGCCATGCAAGCTTTTCGCGTCACAGTCTATACTTTCTACTTACTGATTCGTAGACCAACTCGGACAGTGTTTGGGATTGCACTAATTACTGGTAGAAGAAAGCCCAAAACGTCTTATCGTGCTTGGTGCATCTTTAAGCTGAATTGGGCCTTCAATTTTTAAACCATTTAAAGTAGTCACGTCCTCGTCTATTTATAACCTGTAGTCCTTGTTAAGCCTTTGATTTCTTTTTGTTTGCGTTAAAAAGTGACTCCGCCCTGCTATAACCAGGATCCACATTGATTCTAAATCAGGTAGTGTTCGAACACACGAACTACAAAATGCGAAATATTTACATCCCAATTTCGTTGTGTTGTGCCCTTGCGTTTGTCCTGCCAAAGTGCACTCTGCCCCACGCGGCATACTGTATTTGTTTTTGTGCTATGTTGTTGTGCCCGTGCGCTTGCACTGCTAAAGTGCACTCTGCTCCGTATTTGTTTTTGGTGTGATAGGCTCAGCAGTGTAAGCCGCTTAGCCCTTTGGGGTTGTCTGCGCGCTGGTTGGCTGGGCCGCCCTGTTTGGCCCTCCTCCCGGGCTGTCCTCCCCCAGCTGCGTCGTGATTGGCCGGGGGTGGGGCGGGGGGGAGCCCCCGGCCCCGGGGGGGGGGGTCGTGGCCTTTTTAGGCGCGGCCGGGGCGGGTGGCTGCCGGCCCGTAGTTGTTTTGGTTTGCCGCACTCTACAACGCAGGCCCAGAGCGCCGATTGCGTCTTTAGACCGTCCTTCCCTTAACACATACGCAATAAACGTTGACCATCGGGTCCGCCAGGGGGGCTGTAGCCCAGCGGTAGCGCAGCTGCTCTGGTGTGCCAGCGACTCAGGCTCGATTCCAAGTGCAGTCACATTAATTTGGGGCTGAATTGGAATCTCGGCTTGGCTCTGCTCGTGCAATTAACGGCCTTGAGAGCCAACCCCCCAAGGCGCAGTGAAGTGTACATGCCTAACGATAATATAAAGTTAGGGCCGCTGTACACTCCTGTGTGAGTGTGTGCCTGAGTACGTATCCGCGCGCTTGTATGCCTGCTCAGGGGAGTCGGCGGAATGGGCAGTAATGCCTCTCGCCGGTTGTGTGCCTATGTCGCTTAAAGTGCGCCAGGGTGCACACAACTCCCCCTGCCTCTAATAAAAAAAAATCGGGTCCGCCAGCCGCGAGCAGACCTCAGCTACGATTTATTGACCCCACGCGCAAGGGCGAGCTATCCGCGAAGTAAGTCACTGCCTTGTCTCTTTCATTTCGGGAGCTGTAGCAGGAACAGTCCGTGTGTCCTGACGCCGACTCAGGGGGGGGGGCTAGGCCAGGTAGTCAGCTAGGGTCCACCCTGTACTGTAAGCCCGCTGTACATAGGCGCCAGCTTGTGAGCCCTGCTGAAGGTGATCGACATCACAGCGTCCTTACGCGTGTGCCGGCCACTTGGGTGCGTCCTGACGCCCCAGACCTAGTGTCCCCAGCCCGCGTACTCTGACCCTCGTAGGTGCACCCTTCCTGAGAGTCGCGAGTACAACAGTTGAAAAAAGTACATTGAATCAACGAGACAAGAGAATTTGTACGTAGCACGTCCATGGTTGCGTGCCCATTGTTACATCCGGTACGCAGGAAACTCACCATCAGAAAGCTGTAGCCAATCCAGATCTGTCCCCAGCCAGTGGGACAGTCCGGATGCGTGTTGCTCTGCGAGTGTACCGCAATTAAATCCGTTGGCGAGTCGCACACGGTGCAACGAGAGATGCGCGACATCACCTGCGGATCGGCCACCGGCATCGGGTTGGCCAGCATCGCTGTTCGAGTTGATAGCCAATAGGAGCGCTCGCTGCGGCTCGAATAGTGACAGTTGAGTGCCGAATCGCAGTAGATGAACGGCATGCTGGTGAACTTCTCCGGGCAAGATCCCATGGAGCCTTCGCGATCGAGTTGGGGATGGAACGTTGGGCTTTCCTCTGTCTTGATCCACTGCGTCTCTCTACACTGCGTCTCTCCTCACTGCGTCTCTCCCCACTGCGTCTCTCTCCACTGCGTCTCTCCCCACTGCGTCTCTCCCCACTGCGTCTCTCCCCACTGCGTCTCTCCCCACTGCCTCTGTCCTCACTGTCTCTCCACACTGCATCTCCCCACTGCGTCTCTCCGAATTGCGTCTTTCCCCAATGCGTCTTTACCCACGGCGTCTCTCCCCACTGCGTCTCTCTCCACTGCGTCTCTCCCCACTGCGTCTCTCCCCACTGAGTCTCCCCACTGCCGCCTCTGCATTTCTCCCCACTCAGTCTCTTCCCACTGCGTTTCTCCACACTGAGTCTCCCCACTGAGTCTCCCCACTGCGTCTCTCCACACTGAGTCTCCCCACTGCGTCTCTCCTCACTGCGTCTGTCCTCACTGTGTCTCTCCACACTGCATCTTCCCACTGCGTCTCTCCGAATTGCGTCTTTCCCCAATGCGTCTTTACCCACGGCGTCTCTTCCCACTGCGTCTCTCTCCACTGCGTCTCTCCCCACTGCGTCTCTCCCCACTGAGTCTCCCCACTGCCGCCTCTGCATCTCTCCCCACTGAGTCTCTTCCCACTGCGTTTCTCCACACTGAGTCTCCCCACTGCGTCTCTCCACACTGAGTCTCCCCACTGCGTCTCTCCTCACTGCGTCTGTCCTCACTGTGTCTCTCCACACTGCATCTCCCCACTGCGTCTCTCCGAATTGCGTCTTTCCCCACTGCGTCTTTACCCACGGCGTCTCTCTTCACTGCGTCTCTCCCCACTGCGTCTCTCCCCACTGCCTCTCTCCCCACTGCGTCTCTCCTCACTACGTCTCTCCCTCCCAAAAAGTCAGTTGGAACCCACGGCAGTCGCTCACCCAGGTCCTGCGCCCAAGTCTTGCCGTTAGAGAAGGCGGCCACAAAGCTGTAGCCCGTGCGGACCTTCTTGGTGTCCGGCGGACAGTCCGGCGCGTTGTCGCTCATTGAGTGAAGAGTGAGCAGGGAGCCGCCCGGACTCATAGGGCCGCCTGGCCCCGGAATGCCTTTCTCGCCGCTTCTACCCTTGTGACCAATAATTCCCTTGGGGCCCAACGAGCCTTTCTTGCCGCGGTCGCCGCGCGGCCCCGTGTCGCCTTTCGGCCCGACATTGCCTTTGGGACCGACGTCGCCCTGCGGTCCGGTGTCGCCTTTTTGGCCGCGCTTGCCGGGCTGGCCCGCTTGGCCCTTCTCGCCCGTGCCACCTCGGGTGCCTTTCTCGCCTTTGGCGCCTTTGTCGCCTTTGACCTCTTCGCCTTTCTGGCCTAGAGTTCCATTCTCGCCTTTGCTGCCTTTGATGCCTGCGCGATATTTAGTGGGGAGGATGTGTATTTAGTTAACTTATTAACTGCTGGACTTCTGGTGAAATATTTTATTATGTTGGGTGTCCTTGGTGTTCTGGACTCTCACTACTATGGCTCGATAACAACTTCGATTATCTTTGTCAGAGAGCCAAATAACTGAGCCTTTGGATTCGAGTGTTGACTTACATACCGTTGTATTTAATGTTCACAATCGCGGTGATGTTATCTTACAGAGAATATAGTATAAAGGGAGCTGTTCCAGGTAAGAAGCTTCACGTAACTTAACTTTGTTATTTGGTTCTATTCTTTGGGCGAACGGTTACTTCGATCAGGAGGGGATCGGTTATCCTTTGAGGTTTAATGGATCAGCTTTGTCTATAAATATGTTCGAGTCAAAGATTAGCTAGGAGAGAAGGCGAAGGAGGGGCGAGCTTCATGCTTGGTTTAACGGAATCTTTATATAGCATTTTCAGTCTTTCGTCTTAAGGAAAAATTTAGATGGTACATGGCTACTTTTCATTTACTGAGGCTGGGGTTATATCCTCAGTTTTTGCTTGTTGGTTGATTAGTTGATAATTATATTCCAAACTGGATGTGAACTTTCGGAGCCAAATATATATCACTTCACTGGCTTGAGGTTTCGGCCAGTGATTTAAGGGGAGCGGGTAAGGCAATACGTGGCCACGTGGGTAATTAAGTTGGGTAATATGCAGGTGCTTGAGTAGGTAAATATGTGGATAAGGCAGGCGGATAAAGCTTGGGCAACCAAAACGCGTGACAGTTGAGCGCTCACCTTTAGGCCCGGTGTCTCCGGCAGTCCCGTTCTCCCCCTTTTCGCCGCGCAGCCCGTTCGGTCCAGTTTCGCCCAACTCGCCTTTGGGGCCGACTCTGCCCTGCGGGCCGCGCTCGCCTTTGGCGCCTCGACTGCCTGAAATTGATTGATTGATTACTGACAGCTTGTGGATTTAAAAGAAAAAAAAATACAAAATAGAATTGCGCCTGACCCTGCCGCAGGCACACCGTAGGGGTCGCAACCCTGACATTTCTACCGCAGCCCATAGCTTCTATCTAATTGGCTGTATGCTAACCACTGCCGGCTCAGCTTAACTTGGAAGAATGTGTACACTGAAATCGGACTCACCTGGTGGTCCTCCAATGCCCTTGTCGCCTGTTGGTCCCCGTCGACCTTTGTCTCCTTGTTGACCTTTTTCGCCTTTCAAACCGACGTCGCCTTTTACGCCGTCAATGCCGTGGCTTGCGTCGCGGCCTTTCTCGCCTTTCTGTCCGGCGTCGCCCTTCGGCCCGGTGTCGCCTTTGTCGCCCATGTCGCCTTTGCTTCCTTTGGTCCCGTTGGGGCCTCTGGGACCGATCTCGCCTGGGAGAGGAAAGGGAGCTGGTTGTTGGAGCGCGAGAGGTCCCAGTAAAGGAAAAAACGAGGAATTGACTTGGCAACGGGATAATCGGGTGGGAAATGGGAGAAATTTTTGGGGGAATCGGAGGCTGCAATAGAACTTCCGAATACAATATGGAATCCAATGGGGAATCCAACAGAGAATCCATTAAGGAATCCAATAGGGAATCCAATAGGGAATCCTATAGGGAATGCACAATAGGGAATCCAATAGGGAATCTACAATAGGGAATCCAATAGGGAATCCAATAGGGAATCCAATAGGGAATCCACAATAGGGAATCTACAATAGGGAATCCAATAGGGAATCTACAATAGGGAATCTACAATAGGGAATCCAATAGGGAATCCAATAGGGAATCCTATAGGGAATCCACAATAGGGAATCCAATAGGGAATCCAATAGGGAATCCAATGGCACAATTTAAGGAAGAATCGGACGGTTTTCCAATGCTAATAGTAGTGTTGAAAATAACGAAAAGTTTACACAAATAATCTTAGCGCTCACCTTTCAGACCCTTCAAACCCGTATCGCCTTTCTCCCCTTTGGTGCCATTGCTTCCCTTCTCGCCTTCCGGTCCGATCACAGTTGAGCAATTCTGAGCAAATCCTTTGTCGCCCAAATCGCCTTTTGTTCCCTTAGGCCCGAGGTCGCCCTTGGTGCCGTTTTCGCCTTTGTCGCCTTTGAATCCGTTGTCGCCCTTCTCGCCGACGTCGCCTTTAACGCCTTTCTCGCCCTTTTGACCAGTTTCGCCTTTGTAACCCGTGCCGCCTTTGTCGCCTTTGCGACCCTAGGAATTGAGAACCGCAATTTACCCTTCAGCTTAGAAAGAGCATTAGCCAAACAATGACATGGCTTAGAGTTGAGTACACTGAACTTGGAATAACAGGACATGGACTGGAGCACAGGCACCAGATACAGACAAAAAAACACAGACAATAGGCAGGCATAGACACAGATCCAGACACAGCACCAGACACATCTCCAGACACAGGACCAGGCACAGCACCAGACACAGCAACCAGATACAGTAAGACACAGCACCAGACACAGTACGAGTAAGAAACAACACCAGACAGTAAAATACAGCCCCAAATGCATCCCCAATCACAGCTCCTCACCTGTTTCCCCATCTGACCGGAGACGCCCTTCACGCCTCGAGGCCCGACTTCGCCTTTTGGTCCAACCTCGCCCTTATTGCCTTTGGGGCCCATCAGGCCAGGCATGCCCTTCAAAAAGTCGCCCTTATCGCCCGTGAAGCCTTTGTCGCCTTTCTCCCCCTCGTCGCCAGTAGTGCCATTTTCGCCTTTGTCGCCCTTCGGTCCGAGATCGCCTTTGGGTCCGAGCTCGCCCTTTTCACCCTTGTAGCCTAAGTTGCCTTTGATGCCCTGAGAAGATGGATGGTTATGGTTTAATTATGAGCAATCTTTAGATAAGCAACTTAGCTACTTTTGAAAACATTTCTAATTTTACTTTCAGTAGCAAATAAAGAAAATGGCAGCTCATTTTCTGCCAAGAAAGGCTCATAGAATTAGCTAAGACAGATTGTATGGACTACAGAGAGAAAGAGAGAGAAAGAATCACGTGACACGTTTGTTATCAGTGAAAGAACAATGTACATCGGTCAGGTGGCAGATACTGTACATATCAGCTTAACCCTCATCTAGCCAGGACGCGAACCATGAGGGCAATAAAATTGGAGGGGGGCAGAGAAGCGACAGGGCCGCAGAGTGTGCGTGGAATGGCGCGAACGAAATTGGCCGGGGGCCTTATGAGGGCCAACCCCCAAGGCACAGAGAGTGTACATGCCTGACGATGAGACAGTCGGGGCCGCTGTACACCCTCTGTGAGCGTGTGCCTGCGTACTTATCCGTGTGCGTGCTTACGGGTCAGCGGAATGGCCAAGCTAGAAGCTTGAATTTTTGCAGTGCCGAAAAGCCCCACAGAAAAAATCGCTAATTACTACGTAGTCGCTCGCTCTCACCTTTCTGCCAGTTGCTCCGCTCGGCCCTGAAATGCCCTTGTAGCCCTTCGGTCCAAGCGGTCCAATTTCGCCTTTCTCGCCCAAAGGTCCGACGTCGCCCTTATCGCCCTGCGGCCCGGGCAAACCGTCGCCTTTCGGTCCTCTAGGGCCAACATCGCCAGTGGGACCACGCGGACCGATCGGACCCTCCGGACCGACCGGACCCCGGGGTCCCACGTCGCCCTTGTCGCCTCGAGGGCCCCTGGCCGGCGGCCCGGTCTCGCCTTTCGCGCCCAGCGGTCCTCGCTGGCCTTTCTGACCGAGCTCGCCTTTCGGCCCAACCTCGCCCTGCGTTCCTTGCGGTCCGAGGTTGCCCTTCTCGCCATTCGGTCCAGTCGGACCCTGCGGACCCAAACTGCCGTTGAGGCCCTGCGGCCCCAGTTCGCCTTTGACGCCTCGAGGACCCTCTGGTCCGATTTCGCCTTTGACACCTTTGTCGCCTTGGTAGCCTTTCTCGCCGACCGTGCCCTTGTCTCCTTTGGGTCCTTGCGGTCCTGGCAGACCCTTCTCGCCCTGTCTGCCCTCCGGTCCGACGCCCTTGCACACTCCCGGCCGGCCTGCCTCTCCGCTGCCGCCTTTGTCGCCCTTCTCGCCGGTGTCACCGATATAGCCTTGCTGGCCTTTGACGCCCTTCACCGGCCTATCGCCCTGGACGCCTTGGCTGCCCTTGTCGCCTTTCAAGCCTTTGAGTCCCTTGTCGCCTTTGGTTCCCGTATCGCCAATCGTGCCATTCGTTCCTGGCCGACCTGAGTAGCCCTTCTCGCCCTGGTAGCCTTTGTCGCCTTTCTCACCCGTCTCGCCTCGACTGCCGTTGTCGCCCTTGACACCGGTACGGGCGTCGCCGGGGATGCCAACCGGACCTTGCGGTGGTTACCGAGTGATGTCATTTTGCTGGGGCAGTGTGTAATTAGGGGTGGCTGGGGCAGTGTGTGAGGAGGACGCGTGGCTATGGCAGTGTTTGAAGAGGAGGGCTGGCTGGGGCAGTGTGTGCCGAGGAGGGGTGGCTGGGGCAGTGTGTGAGGAGGACGGGTGGCTGGGGCAGTGTGTGAGGAGGACGGGTGGCTGGGGCAGTGTGTGAGGAGGAGGGGTGGCTGGGGCAATGTGTGGGGAGGAGGGGTGGCTGGGGCAGTGTGTGGGGAAGAGGGGTGGCTGGGGCAGTGTGTGCCGAGGAGGGGTTGCTGGGGCAGTGTGTGAGGAGGACGGGTGGCTGGGGCAGTGTGTGAGGAGGAGGGGTGGCTGGGGCAGTGTGTGCTGAGGAGGGGTGGCTGGGGCAGTGTGTGCCGAGGAAGGGTGGCTGGGGCGGATGAGAGGTATGTCAAAAGCCCAATAAAAATCAAATACCAGCTCACCTTCGTCGCCCTTGATGCCCTTGTCTCCTTTGACTCCTTTATCACCCAAGTCACCAGTGTTGCCCTTCTCGCCGCGATCGCCTCGGGTTCCATTGCTGCCCTTGTCGCCAACGAAGCCCTTGAAGCCTTTGAAGCCTCTGGGTCCGACATCGCCTCGCGGTCCCTTCTCTCCACGTTTGCCTGGCATCCCTGGCTCGCCTTTGACCCCCTTGTTGCCGTCCTGGCCCCCTTCGCCTTTGTCGCCGGCGTAGCCTGTCTCGCCTTTTTGGCCCTTGTCGCCGGGACCGCCAGACGCGGCCTTCTCGCCTCTGTCGCCTTTGTCACCAGTGTCGCCTTTCACGCCCACCGAGCCAGTGATTTCTTCTCCGCGCAAACCTTTCTGGCCTTTCTCGCCTACCTCGCCTGTGTCACCTTTCTCCCCGTCTGTGCCATTCTTGCCGGGAATTCCGTCTAGACCCTGCAGTTAACGGAAAATTTGGTTAGGGAATGGCAGATTTAGTTGGGGGTGGCAGATTTGGTTAGGGAATGACATAAACTTACCTTATCGCCCTTTTCTCCTCTGTCGCCTTTTCTGCCAATTTTTCCATTGATTCCGGCCACGCCTTTCTCGCCTTTCTCGCCATTGGTGCCCTTATAACCGAACTCGCCTTTGTGACCTGTGAGGGTCGCGGCGTTCCGCAGATACTTTATACTTCAAGTAACATTCCGATGACGCTTTTTGCATTCGTATTTGTAAAATTTGAAAAAAAAATTATGGATTCATAATAACCTGTCAACAATTTCCTCACCTTTGATAGTGGTCACATTCACTCTCGCATCATCTCCTTGCAGTCCACGATCGCCAGTGACTCCTTTGTAGCCGGTTTCGCCCTGAAACGAAGCAGCCCAGGAAGGGTGGGGCAGTGTGTGAGGAGGAGGGGTGGGGCAGTGTGTGAGTGTGAGGAGGAGGGGTGGGGCAGTGTGTGAGGAGGAGGGGTGGGGCAGAGTGTGAGGAGAAGGGGTGCGGCAGTGTGTGAGGAGGAGGGGTAGGGCAGTGTGTAAGGAGGGGTGGGGCAGTGTGTAAGGAGAAGGGATGGGGCAGTTTGTAAGGAGAAGGGGTGCGGCAGTGTGTAAGGAGAAGGGTGGGGCAGTGTGTTAGGAGAAGGGGTGGGGCAGTGTGTAATGAGTAGGGGTGGGGTAGTGTGCTTACGTCGACAACGTCCTTACCTTCAAGCCCCTAGGTCCCATGCTGCCTTTGTTTCCTTGTGGACCCAGATAGCCTTTGTAGCCTTTCTCGCCCTGCGGCCCCCCGGACCTGGCTGGCCCTTGTCGCCTTTCCAGCCCTTCGGCCCCATGTCGCCCTTCTCGCCCTGGGTGCAGTTGATCACTCGGCATTCGCCGTTCTGGCCAGCGTCACCCTTGTCGCCTTTGCGGCCTCGACTACCAGCCGGTCCGTGGATGCCCTTGTCGCCCATCTGTCCGGTGGAGCCGGGATCGCCCCGAATAGCGCCGCCTTTGACGCCTTTGTTGCCACGATAGCCGCGCTCACCCTTATCGCCTTTGTAGCCCCTGTCGCCAGTCGGACCCTGCGTTCATGCAAATAAAATTTTTAATTTGTGTGCCTACTCCCCTACTATTAGTAGCTGAGTAAAGGAATTGCGCGAACTCGACGCTTCCAACGAAATAACTAACTAGCTAAACTGACTAACTAACTGAACTCACCTGGTCGCCTTTCACTCCAGCGCCCTGATAGCCCTTGGCGCCTTTGTTGCCTGAGGCACCCTTGGGACCCTGGTCGCCTTCGTCGCCCTTTTGACCGCGTGGTCCCTCAGGTCCACGGTTGCCCTTCTCGCCTTTCGAGCCGTTCCTGCAGGTGTCGCCCTGCTGGCCCTTGGCTCCAGCCTCACCGAGGAAACCCTTGGCGCCCTGCGGCCCGGCCGGACCCGTCAGACCCTTCTCGCCGACTCCACCACGCTGTCCGGTGGCGCCCTTGATGCCAGCGGGACCCTCTAGCGCTTGGCATACGCCCGACGGTCCTGGGTCGCCTTTGACGCCCTTAACGCCCTCCGTGCCGTCCATGCCGGGGTCGCCGGGTGGTCCTCGATCGCCCTCATTGCCGTCAATGCCGATGCCGCCGTCGCGACCTTGCTTTCCCTGATAGCATCGAACGTGGTGAGTGTCCAACGTACTTTTTAGTTGGTTTTGCAATTCCCACAGGCCCTTCGAGAGAAGTTCTTGGCTCCCGGAGTTTCTAGATTAGTGCCTATAGTTTCTAGCTTGAGTTTCTGTAGCTTCTAGCTTGAGTTTCTGTAGCTTCCGGTTTGGGTTTCTGTAGTTTCTAGTTTGGAATTCTGCATATCTGGTTTCAGCTATAGTTGCTAGAGGGATCCTGCAGATTTCAAAATTTTGTGCCGTTGTGACAATGCTATTAATTAGCCAAATTTACCTCCTTTCCTTTCGGTCCTTTGTCGCCTTTTTCACCTGGCTGGCCCTTCGAGCCTGGGTCTCCTATCGGCCCTGGGTCGCCCTTTTGACCAACTGTGCCGTCGCGTCCCTGTGTGCAATGATAGGTTGTCAGTAGCAGGCTTCTTATTGCTCTTCATTTATTAACTGAGACAAATAATGGCTTAGATAAATCACCATATCTCCTTTGATGCCTCGGTCGCCGGGCATTCCGGGGTCTCCCTTTTCGCCCTGAAATTGTAGTGGAAATGTGTCGAGTTTCATTACTTTTCTACTTTTATTTCAAGCAATTCTGATTGGTTAAGAAGCGTGCACTGACAGAGGGTCTTCTACCCTCCATCCTGTCTTTCTCACCCTTCGCTCACTCTGATTGGCTAGGAAGCGTTCACTGGCAGTGGGGTCTTTTACCCTCTATCCTGTCTTCTTCACCCTTCACCCATTCTGATTGGCTAAGAAGCGTGCATTCAAAGTGGCTTTTCTGCCCTTCCCCACCATTGATACAAATATTCTAATTTCAACTTCATTAAGTAAATTAAAATCTAATTTTATATTCTACGAGTAAAAATAATAACGAAGCGATTTCATACCTTTGGACCGCGTATACCCTTCGGCCCTTGCATAGTCTGGTCCATATTAAGTAGCTTATTTCTTGGCACGCTGAGCGTCACGGTTGAGCACTGGTCTCCGGGAGCGCCCGGGTCGCCTGTGGTGCCGTTGTCTCCACGTATGCCTTCGCCCTTGTCGCCTGGCAGTCCTATGTAGCCTTTGGTACCCTGGTAGCCTTTTTGACCCTGCGTGGCGGTGACAGTGCAGGCGGATTCAAATTTGTTCAAGCCCAAAAATTTTATCGGTCTCCGGTCTCCCTCATTCTTTTAGTCTCGATCTTTTGTCTCTCCTGCTTGCTCCCATCTTAATCTCCCTTCCTCTCCCATATTCCTCTCAGTCTCGATCTCTCACTCTATAACATCCACCCTCTTTATCTGCTCGCACAGCGGATATTGAATTTCATTTTGGTATCCAGGACTACCCACTCACCTGTTCTCCGGGGTCGCCCCTGTCTCCTGGCGGTCCATCGACACCTCGAGGACCTTCGACGCCTCGACTGCCGTTGCGGCCGTCTGTTCCAGTCGGGCCTCGCTCGCCTTTGACGCCCATCGCCGACGCGCTTGAGTCGCCTTTCTCGCCTTTGATGCCGTCGGGACCTGGGTCACCCCTGTAGCCCCTGGAGCCGGACAGGCCTTTCAGACCTGGTTGACCCTGGGCAAGTTCAGGATTTGAATTTTGGAGGACTTTGTGAACCACTGAATCCGTGAACCAGTGAATCAAGCAACCGGTTAATCTGTGAACCAGTAAATTTGGGAACCGGTGAATTAAGTAACATGTGAATTGGAGAACCAGTTATTTTTGGAACCGGTGAATTGAGGAACGGGTGAATTGGGGAACCGGTGAATTGAGGAACGGGTGAATTGGGGAACCGGTGAATTGAGGAACGGGTGAATTGGGGAACCGGTGAATTGAGGAACGGGTGAATTGGGGAACCGGTGAATTGAGGAACGGGTGAATTGGGGAACCGGTGAATTGAGGAACGGGTGAATTGGGGAACCGGTGAATTAAGGAACCGGTGAATTGGGGAACCGGTGAAGTAGGGAACTTGTGAATTAGGGAACCGGTGATTTGGGGAACCGGTGATTTGGGGAACCGGTGAATTGGGGAACCGATGAATTAAGGAACCAGTAACTTAGAAAACCGGTGAATTAGGAAACCAGTGAGCTAGGTAATTTTGCGATGAAACTAAAAAAACCAGTGAACCAGTTTAAGTATAGCTAACCAGCAAGTCATTGATCTTGTTACCTGGCAAGTGTAATTTAGAAACTAGAGAATAATGAATTAACGTAGTGCTTCATGATACCAGAGAACATTGTTGCTAAGCATTGTTCACGGTGTCAAATCAACTGACTTACAGCTTTGCCTTCACATCCGCGCTCGCCTTTGTTGCCTTTCCGGCCCGGCATACCGGGAATGCCCTGGATTGGATCAGATGGTTGGGGTCACGCTCTTGAAGCTTTGGATATATAAAATATTTAAGAAATCTATGCTGCAGCTTCCGTAGGCGTAATCTAAGGAAGATTACGTCTGTGAACTGAACACTTGATTTAACAAAAAACCAACTTCTCGCATAGCCAGTACGATAAGAAAGTTATTAATAATAACTCACGGCTTCTCCCGAGGTTCCAGGGTAGCCTGGCTGACCAATTTGACCCTGTAAAAGTTAAACGATATGTTGTGTAGTTAGTAGAACTGATTGAATTATCTTCAATGATTTAAAAAATTATTTTAAAAAACAAGAGCAATAAATTGATGCAGTTAGCTAATAAAGAAAGTGGCAGCTTTTGTCTCTGCCCAGGAAAGCTGAGGAAATTAAAATTGCCTTGACAAGACGGATTGTATAGGCTACGCTCTTATCAGGAGAGAGAAAATCACGTGACAGATTTTCAGTGCAGGAAAAATGTACATCGGTCAGTGCTGCAGAGAATGTACATGGCAGCTTAATGTTCGTCCTCCCTCCCTGTGAATTAGCCGGGAGAGCTATGGGCAATAAAATAGGGGTAGAGATTGAAGCGAGAGGGGCAGAGTTTGCGTGGAAAGGCGCCAACGATAGGCAGATAAATAAGCCAATCGGAAGTGAGGAGGAGGAGATACACATTATATATTGAATATAATGAATCTGCATATTATTGATATCGGAAAAGTATAGTTTGTTTACTTAAAAATACGCCGTATGCCTCATGCCTGTAACACTAGCGGATCCAGGGAGGGATCTAGGGGGGGGGGGGCGTTGGCTGACCCTCCTTGAGAAAATGAGGATCATGACTTCCCCTACCCTGGAAAGCTATTTTTTCATTTGTCCTTTTGTAGGTAAATTGCTCAAAAGTAGCTCAAGCTCAGAGCTGGAACTATTAAAGTTCAAAGTGCAATTCTAATCGTCATTATATCTCTTCGAATTTGTGGTATTGTGAACATGATAGAAATAAACTTATAGTGTTTGATAAATTACTAATGCACCCGTATAATTCCTTCGTTAGCACATGCATTCTATCTGCTATTCTTCACCAACCTGCAAGCCCCTGTCGCCCTGGTCACCCTTCGGACCCTGCAGTCCCGGCTCGCCCCGGCTGCCAACGCTGCCAGGAGCTCCGGGCATGCCGGACTGGCCGATGAGTCCTGGATCACCCAGCGCGCCTCTGGGACCCTGCCGGGTTTGATTGATTGCGTTAATTAATCAGTCAATTAGTCGGCTATTTTGAGCAGCAATATCAACGCGGAGCTTACCATTTCGCCTTTGACGCAACGGCAGTCAAAATCTCTGCAAACTTTGGTGCAATTTCTTGCCTAAAAGAGGAGCATCGACGTATATAAGATTCTTTATTTCTGAATTTTTAGGTGCCTTGTGTGTGCATGTAGATCGATGATTGGTTTACCTGCGCATCCGACTGCTGGATAAAAGATGACAGGAACAGAATGCTGACTGCCAACAGCCTGTAATTTCGATAAGAGGTTGCTCTGTGATATTCGAAATAGCGAAAAAATAAATATACTTAGGAGGCAACGAAATCTCGTACATAAATAGTGTATGGCGTTTTAAACATCAAGATAGATGAAACAGGATACCTGAAGCAAGGGCACCCAAATAAAGGGCGTGATAACTTAAAAAATTAAGCCTATAGGATGACAGGATGATAGGATATCTGAAGCAATCATAGGCGTAGGAACGCTTCAAAAAGTGGGGGGGGGGCAGGTTCAGTGGCGGATTTAGGGGGGGGGGCGCAGGGCGCACGCCCCCTGTCGAATTAGATTTTTCTGTTTTTTATATGGAAAATGCACATTATCATGTACCAATTATTTTTGAATCGGTGTTGTCAGCACTCATTTTAGCGCCGCAAGCATTCATTTTAGCGCCGCAGGCATTCAGTTTAGCGCTGCAGGCACTCATTTTAGCGCCGCAAGCATTCATTTTAGCGCCGCAGGCACTCAGTTTAGCGCTGCAGGCACTCATTTTAGCGCCGCAGGCATTCATTTTAGCGCCGCAGGCATTCAGTTTAGCGCCGCAGGCACTCATTTTAGCGCCGCAGGCACTCAGTTTAGCGCTGCAGGCACTCATTTTAGCGCCGCAGGCACTCAGTTTAGCGCCGCAGGCACTCATTTTAGCGCCGCAGGCACTCATTTTAGCGCCGCAGGCACTCAGTTTAGCGCTGCAGGCACTCAGTTTAGCGCCGCAGGCACTCAGTTTAGCGCCGCAAGCACTCATTTTAGCGCCGCAGGCATTCATTTTAGCGCCGCAGGCATTCATTTTAGCGCCGCAGGCATTCATTTTAGCGCCGCAGGCATTCAGTTTAGCGCCGCAGGCACTCAGTTTAGCGCTGCAGGCACTCAGTTTAGCGCTGCAGGCACTCAGTTTAGCGCTGCAGGCACTCATTTTAGCGCTGCAGGCACTCAGTTTAGCGCCGCAGGCACTCAGTTTAGCGCTGCAGGCACTCATTTTAGCGCCGCAGGCATTCATTTTAGCGCCGCAGGCATTCAGTTTAGCGCCGCAGGCACTCAGTTTAGCGCTGCAGGCACTCAGTTTAGCGCTGCAGGCGCTATGTTTTGTCACCCTGCAGCAAAATGCATTTATGCAAAGCAGCAAAAATAAAAAAATGAAAGTAAAAAATAAGCAAAAAATCTACATTTTGCATTTAAAATATGGAGGGGCCAGATACCATTACTGCCCTCCCCCAACTTTAAAAAGTGGGGGGGGCATGGCCCAACTGTCCCCCCCATTCCTACGCCTATGGAAGCATGTCAGGACACCTGATCTTGCAATGACACTGAAGCAAGAACAGGATGCCTGAAGCAGGTGCAGGACACATGAAAACAATGGCAGGACAGCTTTAGCAGGAACAATCAAAGATAAGCCAAACCCTTCTAAAAAGATTGAGCGAAAAAAACGAGCGAAAGGGGCGAAAAGATTAAAGACTCACCTTAGTTGAGACCGTCGGGTCGCCATGCCACCAGACAAAGTTCCCCTTGATCTTTACCCGACGTCTTCCAGTTACCTATTCGCTACAATACAATGGACACCCGCTGGCTGCTCTGGACACGGCTCTGCTCGAGGGTCCGGAAGCAATTGGAGATATCCTCGAGAGAGGCAACGCTCGGCGAGGTTCGTTGCTGTGCTGCGAAATCAAACCCGAATAGAGAGAGAGAGAGAAAATAGGAGACTGGGAGAGGAGAGGGAAGTTCGGAAGCGGGGATGAGGCCGCAGAATATCGGGGTAGAAACGCTACTTTCGCTACTTGTGCGCCATTTGTGGACGGATTGCGGGGTTCAGAGACTGGCAAGTGAAAGCAAATTTCTGGCCCAGCCTAACTTTTCCTCGTCCTCTCCGCCTCTCTTTCTTCAAGGTGAATGGCGAACGCGCACTGGTTCCGCCTTACCCTACCCGAACCCCTCTAAGCCCAGCCCCGACCCTCTGGAGTTTTCGATCTGGCCCAGTCAGTCGCGCGCGGGTTCCGGTAGAGCGTCCAAGTTTGCTGCTTGCGCGAATGCTGCTACAAGCCCCCGGCCGGGTCTGACGCACTGCCGCGCGCACAAGAGCGCAGCGAATGTACCAAATTTGTCCGGCGAATTCCGCATCCCGTCATCCCGGATGCTGCGGATGCTGCATCCTAGCCTGCCCTGCCTTCACCCCATTACCGGTTTATGCGCAGTTCTTGGTCTTCTTCTAGGGAAAAGAAGAGGAAGATGGCGCAACTCCGGAGCGCCCAGTCGTAGCGCATCAGAGCGCAGTTAAACTTCCCTCCACGTTCCAGCTTTTGCTAAAACTATACCTTCCCCTAACCGGGCCGAGAGGAGATCGGGCAGAAGAAGGAAAGGAAACGCTTCTGCGCATCACCTGGCGGCGCGTACAAGCGGCGCTACCCACCCATCCGCCCAGGAATCGGTTTTGCATTTTCCTAGCAACGCCGCAGCAGCCGGCACATTGCCGCCGTCCAACAGTTGGATCCAATTTGGTGAAGAGAACAGATTGATAAACCCTGCTAGCATACTGGTTAGAAAGGCTTCCGGAGCAACGGAGACGGCATTGAGCTTCACCCGGGACTTGCGTGATCTCAATGGAGCAACGCCGTCGTAATGCGCCCAGGCTGCCTCTGCTGCTTCTCTTTGCGTTGCTAGTTGCATTGAGCTGCCTTCCTGAGCCCGTCAGGTCGGCTGCGGTGAGTTTCAAGATGCATTTTTCCAGATTTTTTCATACTGAAGTCCACAGCCGTCGATATAATTTGTAGCCAATTTACTTACGAGCTAGTTTCGTTTTAGGCCTTCAGGCTTGAAGCTTTTTAGGCCTTCTCACCATTTTTTCAATTTTAAGTGATGTATAAATAGCTATTTGTCGCTGCATCGATTTAGTGACTGGTCATCCGCTGAGCTGGTTTCACAAAACTCTATCATGAAGACAATCATATGTTAATTTCTTGCAACACAGGCATGTTGGTAATTCACCTAGTGGAGGAGTTGTAAATATTCTTATTTTCTGGGAAACTACCCCCTCGGTCACCTTTGATGCGTCATAAAAGCCGACAAAAACATGCTGCCCCACGATGCTTTGCATTGCAGACTTGCGCCACCGAACCTTGCATGTGCGACGGAGCCAAGGGCTACGCGGTAAGCAAATGACTCATCACTTGACTAAAATGCAACAGTCAAGTCATCTGGTGAACTTGTACTAATGATGCAACTTAATCGCTCCACACTTAGCCAACTCTACAAACCCCCTTCCCCCATCGCTCCACCCTCAGATAGCCAACTCTACAAACCCCCTTCCCCCATCGCTCCACACTCAGATAGCCAACTCTACAAACCCTTCCCCCATCGCTCCACACTCAGATAGCCAACTCTACAAACCTTTCCCCCATCGCTCCACACTCAGATAGCCAACTCTACAAACCCCCTTCCCCCATCGCTCCACACTCAGATAGCCAACTCTACAAACCCTTCCCCCATCGCTCCACACTCAGATAGCCAACTCTACAAACCCTTCCCCCATCGCTCCACACTCAGATAGCCAACTCTACAAACCCTTCCCCCATCGCTCCACACTCAGATAGCCAACTCTACAAACCTTTCCCCCATCGCTCCACACTCAGATAGCCAACTCTACAAACCCTTCCCCCATCGCTCCACACTTAGATAGCCAACTTCACAAACCTTTTTCCAATCTCTCACACCCGGTCAAAGCAGCCATTCTCAAAAGCTCTTCACCCCATTGCTCTCTTCAGGGCGATCGAGGTCCTAAAGGCATCAAAGGCATTAACGGCCTGGCTGGACCTCCGGGAGCACGAGGTGAAAAAGGCCGGAAAGGCGCCGAGGGGCCCTACGGACCGAAAGGATTCAAAGGTGCAACGGGCGAACCGGGCGAAGTTGGCATTCAGGGAGACACGGGACCGAAGGTGAGTTTTTGTTACTGCCACTAATACCTGCTTCAGATCTGTCTATGCATCTTTTTTCAATAAAAAAACCTCATCCACAGGGCACCCGAGGTGCCAGAGGCGTAGACGGCACGTTCGGTTTTAAAGGCGAGCCCGGATGCAGCGGCCGGCCGGGCGATCCGGGTCAGCCGGGCGCTCCGGGCGATTTCGGCGAAAAGGGCGACAACGGATCCAGAGGACCGCAGGGTCGGAAGGTGAAACAAAGGCGATGATCTTGATGGTCTATATGACTGAAATTAGTACTGAAAAGGAAACCCCTCAAACTCTTCCCCATCGCTACACACCCAAATATCCAGCCCATCAAACCCTTCCCCATCGCTACACACCCAAATAGCCAGCCCATCAAACCCTTCCCCATCGCTCCACACCCAGACAGCCAGCCGAGCAAACCAATCCCCGTCGCTCCGCACCCAGATAGCCAGCCGAGCAAACCCTTCCCCATCGCTCCACACCCAGATAGCCAGCCGAGCAAACCCTTGCCCATCGCTCCGCACCCAGATAGCCAGCCGAGCAAACCCTTCCCCATCGCTCCACACCCAGATAGCCAGCCGAGCAAACCCTTCCCCATCGCTCCACACCCAGACAGCCAGCCCAGCAAACCCTTGCCCATCGCTCCACACCCAGACAGCCAGCCCAGCAAACCCTTCCCCGTCGCTCCACACCTGTATCAACTTGCAATTTACACAAGCTGCCGGCAAACCCTTCTCTTTTCCAGGGCCAGCCGGCTGAGTCGCTTGCCTCTCTCAAAGGCCTCCCAGGTGACCCGGGCGACCCGGCTACATTGGCTTTCCCGGCCCGACCGGACCGGAAGGCCCTCCCGGCGAGAAGGGCTACAAAGGCGAGAAAGGAAACAAGGTGCGATCATTGTACACTTATTCTACAACTCACCTGTGTTTATTTTGAAACTCACGCGGGTCTTTACGAAAAACTCAAGTGACCTAAGGCACAATTATTGATAATTCATGGAAAGCGTTCAGAGCTATTTCAACTATTCTTACTTCCAGGGCCAACTCGGATACGAAGGTCAGAGAGGTCAGAGAGGCGATAAAGGCCGAATCGGAGAGTTTGTCATCGGCCCGAAGGTGAGAGCAAAGCGCGTTCATTTGCTACCAGACGAAAGTATCGATTTACGCTCGTACGCTCGTATTTCTAATTATTGACAATTGGACTAACCTTCCCACCTGTCTTCAGGGCTACAAAGGTGAAAAAGGTCGAAAAGGCAGTCCAGGCATCGAGACTCGCATCGCCCTGACATCGAGCAACTACTCGCTGTTGGACATTCTAGTCAATAACATGAGCGGCCCAGCTGGGGACAAAGGCTTCAAGGGAGAGCTTGGACCTAAGGGAGAGCGAGGCGTGAAGGGTGACCAGGTCTGGCGGCTGGCTAATATTGGGGATGATCTTCAATCTGTCATGATCATGCGGAATTTCTATTGATCATTGGGAAGTCTGATTGTTTCGGCTTTTAGTTTAGTTCGCACTATCAATCATTAGGGAGTTGAAAAAGAGATTTAATTTTTTCTGGTCGATATTAAAGGTTCAATTGTTCGGATTTACGATTAAAGAGTTGTAAAGATTGGTTTTGGGTTGTAAAAACATGGATTTGCTTACTTGAGTATCTTAAGTGCTAGGATTTAGTAGTAAAGTTCTTGAATGACGATACTAGAACTTGAAATTATAGGGGTGATTTTTAACTATTACGCTCGTAATTTAATTTGCAGGGCACTGTCGGAATTCAAGGTGGTACCGGAGGGAACGGCGACCCAGGTGTGAAGGGCCCGCCGGGCAAACCGGGACCTCGCGGCGAGGTAGGGTCGCGTGGCGTCGCAGGCGAGCCGGGCAAGGACGGCAACACCGGACGGAAAGGAGGCCCAGGAGAGATCGGCATCAAAGGCGATATAGGAGACCCCGGAAAAAAAGGACAGAAAGGAATGCGGGTGAGTGGTCCTGAGGTGTGGGTTTTATGAAATAGAGGTGGAGGGTTTGCTAGAATGGGGGCGGTGGGTTTGCTGGAATGGGGGTGGTGGGTTTGCTGGAATGGGGTTGGTGGGTTTGCTGGAATGGGGGTGGTGGGTTTGCTAGAATGGGGTTGGTGGGTTTGCTGAAATTGGGATGGAGGTTTGTTTGAATAGGGGCGATGGGTTTGCTAGAATGGGGGTGATGGGTTTGCTGAAATTGGGATGGTGGGTTTGTTTGAATAGGGGCGGTGGGTTTGCTAGAATGGGGGTGGTGGGTTTGCTGGAATGGGGTTGGTGGGTTTGTTTGAATAGGGGCGGTGGGTTTGCTAGAATGGGGGTGCTGGATTTGTTCGAATTAGGGTGGTGGGTTTGCTAGAATGGGGGTGGAGGGTTTGCTAGAATGGGGGTGGTGGGTTTGCTGAAATTGGGGTGGTGGGTTTGTTTGAATAGGGGCGGTGGGTTTGCTAGAATGGGGTGGAGGGTTTGCTAGAATAGGGGTGGTGGGTTTGCTAAAATGGGGTGGTGGGTTTGCTAGAATGGGGGTGGTGGGTTTGTTCGAATTAGGGTGGTGGGTTTGCTAGAATGGGGTGGAGGGTTTGCTAGACTTGGGGTGGTGGGTTTACTGGAATGGGGTTGGTGGGTTTGCTGGAATGAGGTTGGTGGGTTTGTTTGAATAGGGGTGGTGAGTTTGCTAGAATGGGGTGGTGGGTTTGCTTGCTAGGGTTTGAGTGACTCGGGTGCCGGGTGTGCCTGCATGGGTCATTAGTGGTGGGTGTTTCAGAATAGGGTGATGGATGTGCAGGAAGGGTTGGTTAGGCTGAACTTGTTAGTTAAAGGCATATTTGGTAGTAACAGCACACAGCCTTCAGCCTGTTCAATCGGTGGTATTCGGCCTCGAATTTTCTCCTTAAGGGTCCAACTGGAGACCCTGGTCCAACGACGTCATCGAGGGGACCCCAAGGGCCGCCTGGTCCAACTGGTGATGCAGGACCTCAGGGAAGTAGGGGTAAGTCAGTTTGAAAAGACTATTTTCTATTAATTTACTTTACAACTTTTCAGATTTGATCTTCGAGCTGCCAACTCTTATCTCTTATCTCTGACTTCCTATCTTTACTAATTTTCTCTTATCTCCTTGTGTTATCTCGTACCTACGCTAGTAATGTCGCATCCACTGTCTCAGTTATCTTATCAGGTCCGTTATCTCTCATCTCTCATCTCCGCAGGCTCTCCAGGCGAACTCGGTCCGGTCGGCAAGCGTGGCCGGAAGGGCGAGCCGGGCGCCACCGGAGCCAAGGGATTCGGCCATTCGGACGGCAATCGAGGCTTGGCCGGCGAGACCGGACACCCGGGCGAGGAAGGCCCGAAAGGCGAAAAAGGTCCAACAGGGCCGCCAGGGCGAATCGGCTACGTCGGCGATATCGGAGTATTCGGTGACACGGGCAAAGGCGAGCGCGGCGACAAGGGCCCGCCGGGCGAGACTGGCTTCAAGGGCGGCATCGGGGTGCCTGGACTGCCCGGGCCGACCGGCAACGACACAGTCGGGCCGAAGGGAGAGCGCGGACCGAAGGGCGTCAAAGGCTTGGAGGGGCCACCCGGAAGCTCCGGTGAGACTGGTAAGAAAGGCGCCGTCGGGGCCAAAGGCGGCTGCTACGAGGATTGCACGCCGCCGGCGCCGAGGAAGGGCCAGAAGGGCGACCAGGGCGCCAAGGGCCGAGCCGGCGACCGCGGTAACCTCGGACCCAAGGGGGTCCCCGGCAACTTTGGCGACGTCGGCCTGCGAGGCGACGAAGGTGAAGCCGGAGATCGGGGACCGCAGGTGAGCAAGGGAGAACGAAAAGTTAGAATAGAATAAGGTAGGATTGGATTAGAAGAGATTAGATAATTAGATGAGAATATAGAATAGAATAAGAATAGACGACAACTCGCTCTGTCATTGCGCATCCCCAGGGTTTCCCAGGCAATGAAGGCGCCAAAGGCTTCGAAGGTGACAAGGGCGAGCCGGGCGAAGTTCG
The DNA here is from genome assembly GCA_002269645.1 of Macrostomum lignano. Taxonomy (NCBI): domain Eukaryota; kingdom Metazoa; phylum Platyhelminthes; family Macrostomidae; genus Macrostomum; species Macrostomum lignano. Next base: position 11,416 of record NIVC01003921.1, on the reverse strand, counting down.
GCCGCCGCAGGGCACCAGGGCACCAGAGAAAGGCGAACGGGGCAGCACCGGTGAGGCTGGACGAAAAGGCGAGAAGGGCAGCTTCGGCGAGGACGCCAGATTGGGGGCCAAGGGCTACACTGGCGACAAGGGCGAGAGGGTAAGTCGAAAAATTGTTGAGTTTGCTATGAGTCATGAAAGGAGCTAAAACAATAAAAAATAAGTACCAAAGATTTGTCTTGAAGTAAATGTTTTAAAAGAGTTAAAGGAGGCCAAAATGAAATAAAATGAATCCTGAAAGCCGTCCCAAACAATTTTTAAAGAGATGTACACATTAAGTCCCAAAATTAGTTCCGAGAAGAAAGGTCCAAAGTGAGCAGTCAGAGTAGGTCCACAATGTTTCCAACAGTATTTCACTATTTCTTTCCGCCCCTGCCAGGGAGACAATGCGGCGCACGGACTGGACGGCAGGAACGCCACCAAAGGTCACAAAGGCGAGAAGGGCCCCAAAGGCTTCGTCGGTGTTAAAGGCGAGAACGCCAGCTCCATCGCCGGGGCCAAAGGCTTCAAAGGCGCCAAAGGAATCAAAGGAGAGACAGGCGAATATCGTAAAGGCGTCAAAGGCGTCAAAGGCGAATTGGGCTTCAAAGGCGAGCAAGGTGACAAAGGCGATTCCGCTGTCAACGGCGGCCTCGGCGAGAAGGGCATCGTAGGGCCGAACGGCAAGCGCGGCCGGAAAGGCCAGACCGGAGACCGCGGCGAAAATGGGACTCGCGGCGATCAGGGCGCTCGAGGCGACGTCGGAGAGAAGGGCGACCTCGGCTTCAAAGGCGTCAAAGGCCTCAAAGGCGACAACGGCACTGATGGCAGCATCGGGCAGAAAGGCCGTCGCGGTGACCAGGGTCCCAAAGGTGTCGAAGGCAGCGCGAGCAAAGGCGTCGTCGGCGAGAATGGCAGCATCGGCTACAAGGGCGAACGAGGTGATACGGGCCCGCGCGGCGAGACGGGCGACGATGCGCCAAACGGCATCAAAGGTGCCACCGGCTATTTGGGTGATTTTGGCGAACAGGGTGCAAACGGCGAGAAGGGACGGACTGGGCAGAAAGGCGAGCGAGGCGACGAGAATCCAGCCGACCGGGGTGAGAAAGGAGAGAAAGGCGCAACCGGCTTAACTGGCGACAAAGGCGAGCCCGGACTGGATGGGCGCAACCGGACCAATCGGAACCAGGGCGTGACTGGCCGCAGAGGCCCGACGGGCCCCATCGGCCCCAAGGGCTACCAGGGCGTTCAGGGCGACCGGGGTCAGAAGGGCGACTTCGGAGAGGCCGGGGATCGGGGTCCGATCGGTCCCAACGGAACCGCAGGCGAACGAGGCCCGCAAGGCGACAAAGGAGTTCAAGGCGAGAAAGGCTACGTCGGAGTCAAGGGCGACAAAGGTGAGAACGGTACGATCGGTATTGAAGGACCCGTCGGCCACACCGGCTTCAAAGGAGTTCAAGGTGACACCGGGCCGAAGGGCAACGTCGGGCTGCCCGGCTGGCCCGGCAAGGAGTACAAGGGCACCAAGGGCAAGCTCGGCGATATTGGCAGCCGTGGCCCGCCTGGTCCCGACGGTCCAGTCGGTGCTAAAGGCGACAATGGCAGCGTCGGGCCGCGCGGCTACGCAGCCTTCGGGCCGACGGGCGAGAAAGGCGACGTCGGTCCTCGCGGGCCGAACGGACCGGCTGGGCCGCTGGGTCCCAAGGGAACCGTTGGCGATAATGGCACGGCTGGAATGGATGGCCGAGAAGGCAGGAAAGGCGAGCTGGGTGCTCAGGTGAGACCAAGCGGATCTAAAGTTGCTATACTTCAATAATCAGGCCTATTCAGTCTTGTTTTAAAATATGAATCAATGAGGAGTATAGTTTGTTCTGTAGTGAAAAAGACAGTGGTAGCATCATGGAGCATTCTCGTTAGTTTATTTTCGCTTTTAATGGGCGATAATAAAACAGGGGAGCCTTACATGTACATAGACGAACGGGTGAGGAGATGAGAGAGACAAAAGACAGGAGAGAGAGAGCGTACATAGAAAAAAACCTGGGGAGGGGTGGGGCATGCTTGTACATAGGCCGAATGTGTGAGTGTAGGAGATGAGAAATAACAGGCGGGGTGGAGCGAGAAGCGGCAAGCGTGCATTGCAAGAAAGCCATGGAAAGGATGGGCCTACATGTACATAGGGGAAGAGGAGAATAAGAAAAAGAGAGATGACGGACGGGGCAGAGCGCTAAGCGTTCATCAAAAGAAAATAGGAGCAGGAGAGAAGGGGTTGGTTCACAATTCACATGAACAGAGAATGGAGTTTAAGGATATAAACTACAGTTATTATTAAAAATATTGCACAGGGTGACCGCGGTAACCAAGGCTACAAAGGTTTCCTAGGCGACAAGGGACCGAATGGCCAACCGGGCGACAAGGGACCCAGAGGACCCAAGGGCCCGTTGGGCGAGAAAGGCGCCAAAGGCATGCGCGGCGGGGCTGGCGGACGCAGCGACGACCTCGGAGACATCGGTCCTCAGGGTCCACCGGGTGACACGGGTGCCAGGGGGCCGGTAGGCGACCGCGGCCCTGTCGGTGAGCCAGGAGTCAACGGCAGCGACGGCAACGTCGGTCGGAAAGGCACGTTTGGCAACCAAGGCGCTAAAGGTTTGAAAGGCCAGATTGGCGAGGCTAGCGAGCGCGGTCAGAAAGGCGTTAGCGGCGACAATGGCTCGACAGGGTCAGTGGGCGACAAAGGCTTCACTGGAGACAGCGGAGACACCGGGGACAAGGGCGACCGCGGCCAGCTCGGTGACGTGAACACTGTGTACGTAAAAGGCGCCACCGGCAGCAAGGGCTCGGTCGGTGACAAGGGCGATTTGGGCGACCGGGGCCAGAAGGGTCGCGATGGCGACGTCGGGCTCAAAGGCGAAACCGGAACCGACGGGCAGAAAGGCGATAAAGGCGAGCTGGGCGACACAGGACCTAAAGGTGTCAAAGGCAAGGCCGGTGAAGATGCTTTGAAGGGTCAGGACGCTATCAAGGGCCGGCAAGGCGACAAGGGCCAGGCCGGAGAAAAGGGCAACGTAGGCCTGGAAGGCGACAAAGGCGTCACAGGCGTTGAAGGCTCGTCTGGGCCGCTGGGCAAGCAGGGTCGCAAGGGCGCGGTCGGTCCGGACGGTCGAGTTGGCGCGAAAGGCGAGCTGGGCGAACGCGGAGCCAAAGGCGTCGCCGGGTTTAAAGGCGACAAGGGCAGATTGGGCTCACGCGGCCAGAGCGGCCAAGTCGGCGACCGGGGCAGCGACGGTGAGAAAGGTGAACGGGGCGACTCCGTGACCGGCAGCGTCGGCCAGGTTGGCGAGGTTGGCGAGAAAGGCACCCGGGAGCGCCGGGTCGAGAGGGTCGCGACGGCCTGCCGGCGGGAGGGGTCCGCGAGGACCACCGGGGCCAAAAGGCGACCTGGGCGAGGCGGGGCCCATTGGCGACAAGGGCCCGCCGGGGCCAAAAGGCCAGCAGGGTGATCACGGCGACGGCGGCGACAACGGTTCCAAAGGCGAGCCGGGCAGCGACGGTGACCGCGGTCCGGAGGGTCGCAACCTGCGGGGCGACATGTTCGCGTTGCACAGTCAGCGGACCGACGTTCCCGGCTGTCCCAGCGGCACGCAGCGCCTTTGGGCCGGCTACTCGTTCATGTCGGTGTTCTCGAACTCGTACAGCAAAGTCTACGACCTCGGCAGTCCCGGCTCCTGCCTTCGACGCTTCAACGTAATGCCGTTCAGCCTGTGCGAGAACTCCAAGAACTGCCACAATGCCCAGAGGAACAGCCTGTCCTACTGGCTGAGCACGGACGTCTCCGTTACCATGGAGATGGCAATGGACTTGGACACCTACAGGAACATGTCCCAGTACATCAGTCGTTGCGCCGTGTGCTATTCGCCCAGCAAGGTTAGTAGCAACTATTGTTTACTTTATTAGCATCTACGCACTGAGGCAATGTACATTGAGAAAATGTACGCTGTATTTAAATCAATTTTAAGAAACCGAAAAAAAGATCCATTCGTTACCACCACTCTCCATCTATTTGCAGGTGTACGCATTTCACAACTACACCAATACTAGGCCGAATTGTCCCTCGGGATGGAGATCGCTTTGGGATGGTCACAGCCTCTTAACAGTGAGTATCTATTGGCATCAAACTGTCAATGACTATATTTACGCTTAATAAGCACACTCAGCCATCCACAAGCACACTCAGCCATCCACAAGCACACTCAGACACCCACAAGCACACTCAGACACCCACAAGCACACTCAGCCATCCACAAGCACACTCAGCCATCCACAAGCACACTCAGACATCCACAAGCAAACTCAGCCACCTACAAGCACACTCAGCCATCCACAAGCACACTCAGCCACCACAAGCACACTCAGCCATCCACAAGCACACTCAGCCACCCACAAGCACACTCAGACATCCACAAGCACACTCAGACATCCACAAGCACACTCAGCCACCCACAAGCACACTCAGACATCCACAAGCACACTCAGACATCCACAAGCACACTCAGCCACCCACAAGCACCATCAGACATCCACAAGCACACTCAGCCACCCACAAGCACCATCAGACATCCACAAGCACACTCAGATATCCACAAGCACACTCAGCCACCCACAAGCACACTCAGACATCCACAAGCACACTCAGATATCCACAAGCACACTCAGCCACCCACAAGCACACTCAGACATCCACAAGCACACTCAGACATCCACAAGCACACTCAACCACCCACAAGCACACTCAGCCATCCACAAGCACACTCAGACATCTACAAGCAGCAACCCGTCGCCCCCACCGCAGTTCGGCCGCCAAACCCCGGAGATTCGGTGCAGCCTCTGTCCTCGCCAGGCAGCTGCCTAAGGTTCAAGAAGAACATGTTCATCGAATGCCGAGGCGAGGGCAGCTGCGGCTACTTCAAAGACTTTCACACCCTGTGGCTGCGCGCCACGGAGACAGAGGAACCCGTGCTGAAATCGGAGACCTTCACCTACGCGAGCGGCACTGGCCACATAGCCAGGTGCGTGGTCTGCACCAGGAACATTATCGAATGGGCCAAGTACATTAACGGTACCCTGACAGTTTGAAACACGCTACCTTGCTGCTGGCTATGTTGGATAAATTTCGGTACAAATCTGTGACATTATAGTGTTCGAATAATCGAATAATATATTTCTATTGCTAGTTGCTATTTATTTATTACCCGAATGTTGAAATTATTCTGCTCCGCGTTGCCGTTGCCGTTTTCTTAAAAAATTATGCTGAAGCACTAGAATTTCTATCTATGCTCCCCCCCCCTAACTGACGCTGTCACGCGGCACAAAAGTCATACAATGTCATCATTAATGCCCTGGCAACCTGATCACCAGCCGGTTGATGAACTCTTGGGGCAGCTGAGACCAGGCAAAACTTTTGGGCCGTTTGGCATCGCGAGTGGGGTGCGTGGGGTGTTAAAGTGTTGCTAAGTATATAATATATTAAAATCATACAAATATACACTCACATAGTAAGAAATAAAGCTTAACTTTCATATTTAATGCTTTTCATGATGTCAAATACGCTTCCCGTACGATTCTGTGCGCTCCAAATGATTTTTGGCTCACGTGTAGTGCATGATGGCCAGCGGAGAGAGTACTGTAGACGTTTAGAATTTTTATTAGAATAGAACAATAAATTTGCTTGCTTTCTGCAATTATTTGCTTCCAAAATCAGCGGCAATAAATTGGTGACAGAAGCTGTCCCTGTCCACTACTGCAGCTAACGAAGAGGTCAACTGAGGACAAATCCGCGAAGAGAGAGGATCCAAGAAAACTAGAATGATAAAAGACAGGGCATAAAACTGCCATATGCGGTGAACTTCCTGGTTCGGTGAACTTTACTGACCGTGACCTGCAGGTGTTAAGCGTTTATGCCAGAAATTTTTATTGAAGGACGCGCGCGCTGGACCGCCTGCCTCTTGCTGCCGATCGGACCGTTCTTCATCCACGACGGCACCGAACGAGCTGCCTTCAATCAAAACCAACTTTAATGATGCGGGAAGTTTTGGGATGCTGGCAGAGTGAAGGGAACGCAACATTCTTGAATTGCCCGTATTCGCGTTCAATTTTGCTGCTATAACGAGAGTATAACAGTAGCCAAAGTAGAAAACTATTAAATATACGATAGATATGCAGGGATGAACGAAGGTCATGGATTGCTATTATTGAGGAAAGCCATACGCGTCAAATTATAGGTAGGTACATGCTGTTCCAGGAGATGCCTGGAGTCCAGCATTCCATGGAGCAAGCAGCTTCCATTCCAGATACCTGGAGTCCAGCATTCCATGGAGTAAGCAGCTTCCATTCCAGATACCTGGAGTCCAGCATTCCATGGAGTAAGCAGCTTCCATTCCAGATACCTGGAGTCCAGCATTCCATGGAGTAAGCAGCTTCATTCCAGACGCCTGGAGTCCAGCATTCCATGGAGTAAGCAGCTTCCATTCCAGATGCCTGGAGTCCAGCATTCCATGGAGTAAGCAGCTTCCATTCCAGATACCTGGAGTCCAGCATTCCATGGAGTAAGCAGCTTCATTCCAGACGCCTGGAGTCCAGCATTCCATGGAGTAAGCAGCTTCCATTCCAGATGCCTGGAGTCCAGCATTCCATGGAGTAAGCAGCTTCCATTCCAGATACCTGGAGTCCAGCATTCCATGGAGTAAGCAGTTTCCATTCCAGATACCTGGCTGGAGTCCAGCATTCCATGGAGTAAGCAGCTTCCATTCCAGATACCTGGAGTCCAGCATTCCATGGAGTAAGCAGCTTCATTCCAGACGCCTGGAGTCCAGCATTCCATGGAGTAAGCAGCTTCTATTCCAGATACCTGGAGTCCAGCATTCCATGGAGTAAGCAGCTTCATTCCAGATGCCTGGAGTCCAGCATTCCTGCATGGAGTAAAGAAAAAACAAGTTTGTATTTCAGATGCTTGTTATTTCATGGATTATTGATGTCAATTCCTCTGATGCTACTAGATTTTCGAATCCCATGAAGGGTGGTAGTTTCATCCCATAACTCCTTGACGTCAGGGTGCAGCATGAGTCAGCCATTGAAAATATTTTTCGAATGATATTTTTGCTGCCTTATTTGTCAGCTGAATGGGGTGGGTGGTGCACAGAGTGCTGGTACGGACGCACCGGACCAGACGGTGTTCGGAATTCATTTCGCTGTGCTTTCAGTGTTCAATTTGTTCCTACAGCCTACTGCACAGATCAAACTCTCTCTCTCTCACGGGTGCTTGGGCACTCAGTACCTCCTGCCCACTGATGCGTCTGATGCAATAATTGGGCATTCAGACAGACCTAAATCTCCATGCCCACTCGCTTGTCTCACCCTCCACTGCCACCTTACACACTCCTCTCAGCACCTGTTCACCATGGACGTTGCCAGCCTGTACACCAACATCCCGACGGAAGCCGGCCTCGAGTGCGTGCGGAGAGCATTCAGGGAGCACGCACCCGGACAGCCAGCGCCCGGATGCCAGCCTCCTCAGTCTGCTCAAGCCGAATCTGGAGCGCAACGACTTCGGATTTAATGGCAGCTACTTCCTGCAGGTCAAAGGCACGGCCATGGGAAAGTCGTTTGCGCCCAGCTACAGCAACATCTACATGGGCTACTGGGAGCAGCACGGCCTGGCGGTCAGCCCGCAGAAACCCGCCCTGTGGCTCCGTTACATTGATGATATCTTCGGCGTGTGGCGCGGGACAGAAGACGAACTGATCCGCTTCCACGGACTCCTTGATGACCTTGACCCGAATATTAGGCTGCAACTCAACTACAGCAGCACGGAGGTGGCCTTTTTGGACATCACCGTCTTCTGGGTCCGCGAGGGCAAGTATTTGTATTTCAAGCTGACCAGCATTTATTCTGCATCTACATTTCTATTGTTTTTTGACACCCTGTACATTTTTATTACACTTTTCACTTTCACTTTTACTTTTACTTTCACTTTTACTGCTTATCGTACAATTGCTTAATTTTTTTCAGTTTTTGAGGGCCTTCTCATTATTTATTTATTGAAGTCTATTTTCTAAAGAGCTTAGCGTCACTCTTTCCCTTTTTAGACACCGGTGCAGCTGTACCGCTCCAATATTTATTTCGCGTGTAGGTTCACTGCAGCCCACGTGCGGTTCACTTTATTTGTGCACTGATTCAGTGATTTTGCATTTTTAAGTCTAATAGTGTTTTATCGACTCACACCAAGTGTACATACCGTACGCTCTCTCTATCCACCTGTCTACTCTCTCTCCCCTCTCACCCCGCCTATTTAATAACTTTTACAACGCCACTTGTCGCTACTTTTCACTTGCCCTAACGAAGAAATATAACAATTTCGAAATATCGGCAACTGTTACAATTTAAACCTTTTGCTCCTGGTCTTTTTACCGTGTTAGTGCCCGGGATTGGAGGCTCTCCTCTCTCTCCCTCTCTCCCCCTCTCTCTCAGTCTCTCTCTCCCTCACTCACTCTCCTCTCAGCTATCTCTCTCCCTCTCTCTTTTTATTAGAGGCAGGGGTTGTGTGCACCCCGGCGCACTTTAAGCGACATAGGCTCACAACCGGCGAGAGGCATTACTGCCCATTCCGCCGACTCCCCTGAGCAGGCATACAAGCGCGCGGATACGTACGCAGTCATACGCACAGACACACACTCACACAGGAGTGTACAGCGGCCCTAACTTTATATTATCGTTAGGCATGTACACTTCACTGCGCCTTGGGGGGTTGGCTCTCAAGGCCGTTAATTGCACGAGCAGAGCCAAGCCGAGATTCCAATTCAGCCCCAAATTAATGTGACTGCACTTGGAATCGAGCCTGGGTCGCTGGCACACCAGAGCCTGCGCTAGACCGGTGGGCTACGGCCCCCCTCTCTCCCTCTCTCACTCTCCTCTCGGCTCTCCCTCTCTCACTCTCCTCTCAGCTCTCCCTCTCTCACTCTCCTCTCAGCTCTCCCTCTCTCACTCTCCTCTCAGCTCTCCCTCTCTCACTCTCCTCTCAGCTCTCCCTCTCTCACTCTCCTCTCAGCTCTCCCTCTCTCACTCTCCTCTCAGCTCTCCCTCTCTCACTCTCCTCTCAGCTCTCCCTCTCTCACTCTCCTCTCAGCTCTCCCTCTCTCACTCTCCTCTCAGCTCTCCCTCTCTCACTCTCCTCTCAGCTCTCCCTCTCCCTCTCTCACTCTCTCGTTCTCTTCTTTCCATCCTAAATGTTTTTCTCGCGTTTTTACGCTTCTTAATTCCTCAGTACGCTCGTATTGTCCCTCTTTCACTTTCACTCTCCAAGCCCACATGCTCCCGTTTCCCTCCACGCCACTTTCTCTATCCTAGAGTCAGAGTCAGATGTGCCAATCCGGTCAACAGGCCAATGCTGTACTCGTATGCACTGCTTGACATTCCAAAGTTAATTGATAAAAACTTCGGCATTGCAAAAAGAGCCAACAGTTCTAAGGAGAAAAATGTAAATTGCGATCAATAAAACTACTGCACTCGGCTGGTACCAACAGCTTGTGGATTTTGCTATGGGGTTAACTCCAGAATGTTCAACAACACCATTCTGGTGCCCTCTACTAAGCGCCATCACACTAAGCGCCATCACACTAAGCGCCATCACACTAAGCGCCATCACACTAAGCGCCATCACACTAAGCGCCATCACACTAAGTGCCATCATACTAAGTGCCATCAAACTAAGCGCCATCACACTAAGCGCCATCACACTAAGTGCCATCATACTAAGTGCCATCATACTAAGTGCCATCATACTAAGTGCCATCATACTAAGTGCCATCATACTAAGTGCCATCGTACTAAGTGCCATCATACTAAGTGCCATCACACTAAGCGCCATCAAACTAAGCGCCATCACACTAAGCGCCATCACACTAAGTGCCATCATACTAAGTGCCATCATACTAAGCGCCATCATACTAAGCGCCATCACACTAAGCGCCATCATACTAAGCGCCATCACACTAAGTGCCATCATACTAAGCGCCATCATACTAAGTGCCATCACACTAAGTGCCATCATACAATACTAAGAGCCATCACACTAAGCGCCATCATACAATACTAAGCGCCATCAAACTAAGCGCCATCATACTAAGCGCCATCACACTAAGCGCCATCACACTAAGCGCCATCACACTAAGCGCCATCATACTAAGCGCCATCACACTAAGCGCCATCACACTAAGCGCCATCATACAATACTAAGCGCCATCACACTAAGCGCCATCACACTAAGCGCCATCATACAATACTAAGCGCCATCACACTAAGCGCCATCACACTAAGCGCCATCACACTAAGCGCCATCACACTAAGCGCCATCATACAATACTAAGCGCCATCACACTAAGCGCCATCACACTAAGCGCCATCACACTAAGCGCCATCATACTAAGCGTCATCACACTAAGCGCCATCACACTAAGCGCCATCATACTAAGCGTCATCACACTAAGCGCCATCACACTAAGCGCCATCATACTAAGCGTCATCACACTAAGCGCCATCACACTAAGCGCCATCACACTAAGCGCCATCATACTAAGCGTCATCATACTAAGCGCCATCACACTAAGCGCCATCACACTAAGCGCCATCACACTAAGCGCCATCATACTAAGCGTCATCACACTAAGCGCCATCACACTAAGCGCCATCATACTAAGCGCCATCACACTAAGCGCCATCATACTAAGCGCCATCACACTAAGCGCCATCATACTAAGCGTCATCACACTAAGCGCCATCACACTAAGCGCCATCATACTAAGCGCCATCACACTAAGCGCCATCACACTAAGCGCCATCACACTAAGCGCCATCACACTAAGCGCCTACTGCTAATTATTGTCAGCAAACTCTGACAGGAGCACCTATTGTCAGACAGGAGCACCTATTGAAATCAATTTTTGGATGTTTTTACTGCAGCTTGCATCCGAGACAACTGCAATGGATTAGATAATTTTGCTATATATCTTGCCACACCAAACTGCAAATTTTTCGTAGCTTTCGCAGTCGAGTGGTTTGCACTATTGTGCACTAATAGTTGCTAGACAGGCAGACAGACAGGCAAACACGCTCAGGACCCGCCTCCTTACCTGCAGAGCCACGGGTTTCTTTTTCGCTGCTTTCGCTGGGCCATCGCAGTGAAGATGGATGGCAAAAAACGGCTCTGTTGGGTCGCTTTGGAAGTGCTTTCTCTACCCGATGTCAGACGCTGGGGGGGGGGGCGCAGGGAAAAGGCATCTGGGCATCTGCGCCGACTTCCAGCCCGAGAGGAGCTGCCTGGTGTTATCATTGACCTTTCTTCTTAAAAACC